>JARBER010029332.1:0-12460 GCA_030265075.1 Balanus glandula | reverse complement strand
GTCTTTGAATGGAAAGCATAGGCGATAAACGCCAAAGTCTCATTTTTTACCTTTGACCTGACCTTTACCCGACATGTAACCTCAACTTACCAAAATAAAGTATGTTCTAGTTGCGTCTCGTCGAGACCTTTCGATTGCCGCATTGCAGGTCTCGCTGCGACGCTTGGTTCCGGAGATAACGAGGGGGGTACTTTTTGCTCCCCCCGGTCAATGATGTTCGGCTGAGACCCCGGTCAAGCGTGGGTGAATATAGATGCACCAATATTAGTGTACAATATTGCAAATTAAGTAGACATTAGTTGCAGAAACTTGAATTGCTTCTTCTAAATACGCAACGCAAATAGCTATCACTATAGAGGGAGGAGGTACTGGAACGTTCTAATTTGACAGATCAGTTTGACCTTTCAGAGAGCGAGAGCCAATTTCCGCGGCTAAAGCAGGCTTTAAGCTGACAATCCATCTGCGAAATTGAAGCGTGTGCCTGCAAAATAATATTGGGGCAGCATTGTACCTAAATCACATTTGAATTACAGTCGAAACACGCACTCAAGCTCAGGTAACACATTTACGACCTGCAAACACGTATGCCAGCAACCTTTTAGCAGCCCCCAGCAGCCAGCCACCAGTAGTCATACCTATTCTCTACCAGGCTAGCAACAGGCGATGTAGCGTAACGATGTAAGTAGAACGGTGCTCCTGAGAAGTCTGTTCTACATTTGACATCCAACACCCAGCTACCAATTATCCATAAACATTAACCATAACGCTCCAATCCCCGTCAGGAAGTCCCGATATTTACCCAATGTAAGAGTTTGGGAAATTTTGGGATCAGCTCCGGCATTGGAGTTTTTTGTCGGGAAATTCCCGGTATACCAGGGTCGATTCCATGGGTAACAAAAACAGGGAATACCGAGTTTTCCCGACCAACGTGTGGAAAATATGTATAGCGATACCAGGTTTCCAAAACACTCTCCTCCACTTTTCAAGTTCCTTACGAAATCTGGGGTTCCCAACTTTTTCCAACTTTACAGACATTGCCCCAATCAAATTTATGGCAGTGGACAGTAGTTTCCAGTAAATCAGTTGACGAGCTCGTATCTCGCTCTCCGTTGTCGCACAGATGATCCTCGTCTGGTTCTCGTACGAAATGGCGGACTTATTGCGTATCTGGCTCTCCGTTGTCGCGTCGCACAGATGATCCTAATCCTGGTTCTCGAATGACGGGGTGGACATGTTACGTACCCCGTTCTCCGTTGTCGCACAGATGATCCTCGTCCTGGTCTTCGTAGGACAGGGTGGACATCTGGGCGACCTTGGTGGGCGTTATGTCTTTGTGTGATGCCAGGAACAGGACCACCTCCCTTTTCTCATTCTTGATCGGCACAATGTCCAGCAGACACCAAAATGGCGACCCTGAAGCGGAAACAACGATATCGAGGCTAGTTCTAGTTTTGCATACAGGAATCTGCACAAAAGAATAGCTGCATTCGAGTTGTATAAGCCAGCTTTTAAGTCTTTTTTGCGAGATTACTGAGCTCCGTCATTGCATAGGTTACTGAAAGAAGTGATAAGACAGGTGAAATAAAAAAGCATTCACTCACTAGATTTCCGTTTTGGGCTTCTACAGTACACTTTCTTTAAGCATACTTATACGTCATGTTTAGCATAACTATTCACCATGAAGCCAGGTCCTTCACAGTAAAACCAGCACCAACAACCAGCGACTGACCGTTTTTTCTGTAGAACATGACCTCCAGCTTGAGCTCCGTCTTCTCCTCCAGGGACAGCTCGATCTGACTGCGGTGCTCCTCCGCTGTGTCGGGGCCGTACAGGAAGCGGCACGCGCAGCCCTTCTGCATGATCTGGGCGCGCGCGAACCCGGTGAGGTCGCAGAAGCCGTCCGAGCAGTAGACGATCGGGAATGTTGAAGATACCTTGGCATTGCCCAGTACGAAGTTGCTGTCTGAAATCACAGAAGGCGACGGCGGTGAGGATTCCCAGCCAGCAATGCTCGCCCTGAATAGTTCAGGAATATTTGTGAAAACCTTTTCAATACATACTTAATACTAAATTTGTATTAAGTCTAATAACAAGTTTTATTTTTAGGTTTCAAAGATTTGTCAATAGTTGTGGTTTACGAGACGACGGCCATCACTAAAAAGGTTATATAACTCGTGCTTTTAGACCCGCCATTCAAATGCGCAATTTCTGATTGCCTATAATTTGGAGGCGAAAGTTTTAGGTGCTCAAACTTCGAACATGATAATATCGGGTCAAAGTTGAGCTGGGACTGGGTCCTTAATGAGGCATGAGGATTTAGGTTATCGGGAGCCTCGGCTATTTGCGATACTTGGCGCTCATTGTGTCGTTTGAGTTGTAATCGCTTGAATACTTAAGTTAAACTATTAATTTATTTATGAATTTATGAATTTTACCATTATGTGTATTTTGCCATGCCATAATAGCTCAGCGTAATAGCTATTGTGTGGCATACCACCGAATGGCACTGTAGCCGGTGATCAGCACAGTATTACCCAATACTTCTGCCCAGTGTTGAATCCATAAATGACGGCACTGGCAGGTCGCAGCAAAAGCAGGCTCTAGTTGTCATCTTCCTTCCGAACACAGGATAGCCATCACCATTCGTCGATGTGGGGAACAATGTCCCGTGCAAATCCTGATCAGCTGTCCAATACCCAATACCCAATACCCAATACCTAATACCCAATGCCCAATACCCAATATCCGTTCATTAACAGACGGTGGACGAGGTGAGATCTCTTTGTTGCCGAGCTTCTAGCGGACACCTGGCTACTGTCGGTCAGTGCAAGGCAAACAACCAGTGGGCAATATCGGAGCCTTCTGTGTTACATTCCGTGTCAGGGGTTATGCTCAGTCTCTAGAAGGTATGTACACAATTACACATACATACCTACGTATATACCTCGCATACTGACAGAGGCAGTACACAGGCGATAAGAGCTACAGCTTGGTAACACAGGGCAAGTTAAGTCGGGTGAGCACTGAGCAGAATCAAAGGTTTGTTATGCGAAAGAGGTTTATTGATAAATCAAGATGATTTTTGCACTTCTCCATAACATGAAGACTATATGTTTATTATTAAAAAGTTAATTAAAAATAAAACAAACTTGAAATTCAAATGGCGTCCCCCAGAATGTTCAACGGACCTCATAGTATCCACGAAAGGGTATGGAATGGTGCTGGTCGCCGCTGCCTGGACGTTGTTCGTGGTAAGAAACTGTTGCTACGAAAAATCCACCTCATATATTAAACAGCTGCATTACCTTCATCCATCCCGTAATCGATTTCAATTCGAGAAATAAATGCATTCCGCTTACGACATATTATTGCAGCCATTAAGGCCTGCCTGCTGCCGCTGCGATAACTGCAAAGCATCCCATTAAGCTGACCATCCACCTGATCCCTACAGAACGCTTCCAACGTCTAAAACTGCCGTCCACCGCACTCGCTTAATCGCTGACGGCAGAATTCAAAAAGGGATCCGGGGAAGTCAGCTGATTCACGCCTAACCGTGTTCATCTCGTTCCTCATAGGCTGTCATGTTAAATTCTGCCGTTGGTCGATTAGGCGAGTGCAGTAGACAGCTACCTTAACTCGTGGCCAGGTCAGCGTCCGGATATCGACCTGGGCACGGCCGTCTTCCTGGTCGGCTGACTGGGTCTGACCGGTGATGCCGCCCATTCCTGGCTGGCGGTGGAATGGCTGAAATGGTCGGCGGTGGAATGGCTGAAATGGTCGGCGGTGGAGTGGATGGAATGACCGGTGATGGAATGGATGGAATGATCGGCGGTGGAATGAATGGAATGATCGGTGGTGGAATGACTGGAATGATTAGTGGTAGAATGAATGGAATGGCCGGTGGTGGAATGGCTGAAATGGTTGGCAGTGGAGTGGCTGAATGGTCAGTGGTGGAATGGCTGGAATGGCCGGTGTTGGAGTGGCTGGAATGCCAGGCGGTGGAGTGGCATGGCTCGTGGTCCGTGCCGTCACACGGTCACATATTGGCCAGCTGGTGACGGATGAGACCACGCAAGGTCAGCTGCTTCTTCCCGGAACATAGCGAGCAGTTTAAGATCCACCGCTCAACTAGCGGTTTTCTCCCCAGCAACTCGTCTACGGTTTTGTGTGTTGTGTGTTGGCTGTAACTGGTAAATGCGCCATACAATACATGGGCTTACAAAGGGACTACAACAGCACATTTTCCTGATGTATTAATTCTCTTAATAGGTGGTTTGGTTTACTTGCCAAAAATGAGTAAAATGTTCAAATGTGAATGATAGGTAAAAAAGAACAAAGAAAGCAAAAATGATATCGTCATCGAAAATAATACAGCGTTAAGTAAAATCGTCATCATTTGTCGTATTTTATATCGATTCTAAATACTGTTATGGATGGAGGAAACTTTCATTTTTGCTGTTTTGTATTATTTTTAATAGTATAATGTCATTACTTTAGTTAATATTTTTATCAGTTATAATCATTTTAATAAGCCATCACATGTTTATGACGCGACATTACGCGACATTGCGCGACATTCTCGCCTCAGTTGTAATTCGTAAGCGATCTCACCACAAACCAGCGACTCACCCACCTGCTGAACCAATTTACAGCGCCACTGAAATTGCATCATCAGTGTCGATCTCCCCGATATCGCCTCATCATCGCCTCTAAGCCTTGGCAGCGTTCGCAGCGCAGCTGACACTCAGAAGTCCCCGGGAGCCGCTCGGGTAAACGGGGACGTCCCGCACTCCTGGCCTGTCGCCGTCCGCCACCGCCGACGCCGCCGCCGCCGCGCGCTGTTTTCGTCTCCAGACCGTTATCGTCGGCAATCTGGCGTCGATGGCGTCGTGGGCGCCGATTACGTGCGCCAGTCTCGACGGCGGCCGTCGTCGCGTCGATGGATATAAACGACCATCATAAAACCGGCCAGAGCGGTAAACAGGCCTGGCTATGCGACCGGCCCGACCAGCCATGATCGGGCAGCACCGCGATCGGACGCTCGGCGCGCTGTCGAAACTCATCTAGCGCGCCGGCAGTGATGGCGATGGTGATGGCGATGCCGGAGGCGATGGCGTCATTGTGGCCGGCTTTGCTCGCCGGTGGGCCATGAGCCGATAATGGGAGTCGGCGGGCGGCGGCCGAATCAATCGGCCAGCAGTGCCCCGGGGAGAGATAGAGGTGATCGCACCTCCTTGGTATGCGTCCCAGATATCCGGCGATCAGGGGGGCCGTGGCAGGGCCCGCCAGCCGCTAATCTTGGGATTATCGAATCGAACGCGGATACGCACCGAGAGTGGGGATAAGCCGGGATTACGTAAGTATTTCTGGAATTTATAACTGGTTTTGACGCTGTTGAAATAGATCCAATTTAAGATTTTGATCAGCCGTCTGAAAGGAAGTATCTGTATAATCTATACGATTGAATGCTATGTATTTTCTATATTATTATTATATGGGTGCAATTTGTTATTGTCTGTTTTTCATTTCACTTTTCATTCGGTGTAAGCTGTTTAGCTCAATCACTGCGTTTGAGTCCTTCCTTCAAGCAATTGTTCTTCCTGAGGATTGATCAATAAGCTTTTTAAAGGTTTCTTTAGCCAGGCAGTTTTGTTTTTTATTATTTGTATGCGAATATCATAAGATAATTTCCTAAATTAGTCGTCCTTATCATTGAAACGGTATTCATCAGAACTATGATGGGAAATAATGATCTTTTTATTTGTTCTCAACAATTTCTGAGGTTTCCCTTATCGTATAAAATGATGCGCTTTAAATTTTAGAATGCAATAAACGTATTCCCCAAATAAATATTGGAAGTTTTCTCAAATTAGGAAGCAATTAGATAGGCAGGTAGGTATATACTTCTACTTCTTCTTCTAGGTATAGGTACTTCTTAGGGAGTTCGTGATCAGTGCTTTCACTGCATTAATGGAAGTTTCAGATTTGTAAAACGCTGGAAAATGTCCCTGAAACCAAATTGCAGGCACTTATGTCATCGCTTGGTGCATAGACGAACTCCCGGTCTCATTAACAGCTTTGAGATTGTGTATGCACAGCTTTGTTATTGTTTGTTTTTCTACAAGCTGGTACATTGTTTGCATTTATTGATATGCTAAAATATTATATGATACATATACAAAGGCTTAGAAAACAAAAGCCAAACACCTAATGTTTAAATTAAATGAGCAGTTATGAACGTTCATTGAGATAATAATGATATTGAGATCACACACATTGAAAGAAGTAGTCACTTACGTGGCCGTCATTGGGTGTATCATTTTTACTTAATCAGAAACCTTTGAATTCAATATTTGTTAACTGTTAAGGACATTCAAACACGTTATCATGTTATAGGTATTAACTGTTTTTACGTTAGATTTTTGCGCTGTGAGGATGCATTTTTAAAATGTTAATACTTATCCTTTTTAAGTAAACAAGCTTCAAGATCAACTTTGACATGTAATTTGTTGCAAACACTATTTTCCATGAGCACATTTTCTAGCAACAAATCGCCTGTAAAAGTTGAACCCTCTCAGGGCAAAAATATATCGTGAAACGGTTTTTGTGGAAGAGGTATTTGCATACCATTTTATTAAACACAACAACGGATTTTTTTTGGTAACCAAAATTTGGTTACCAAAAAATTTGGTACATGGAGTACCGATCTTTGAAAGTTTGGAAAGCTTATCAACTTCAAAATTGAATTTGTTTTGTATGATTCTCGGATGCAAAAAAGTTTTTACTTACAATGTTCTTTGATTTCGCCTGTCGATTCCAATAAATAGTTTGCGTGGTAAATCGTCCATATTTCACATAAAGCGGTACGCTATTCTTAACGTAACAACATCATGTTCAGCTTCCTAATAACGCTTTCTTTGTGCCATTTCGTCCTTGTATAAAAATGGCAGGCGGCTCCCACCAACAAACTTGATTACTTTTCCAAGACAACAAAAACCGCCGTTGAAGCTGGTCCGGTCTATGTTCCGTCAGAATAACATGTGCCAGAGTCGCTCAGCGTCCACGATGAGCGCACTATTGCCTACGAATGGGCCTCAATATGGGTACAATGGAAATGATTCCACTTTAGCAACAATTGCTCCAAGCCAATATGGGTGTTGTGGGTGTGAATAGTCCGTTCAGAACAGAATGGGAATTATCCATGGCGTTTACAGCCATACGCGTGTTGACAATCGAGCTGTGAACTAAATACACCTGATCACAAAACAATGCTACAAAACAATACGTCATCAAAGATCACTCGTATTTCTGTTCTTTGTATTTGAACACACACTTTGTATTTATTTTTAATCGTATGTGAATGAGCTAATTATATGTTTTGCGGCGCCGAATATGCGGCGAAAGACAAAACTCGTGAACGTCCAATAGCAAAGCCGTCAAAGACAATAACAAGGGCATTCAATGTTAAATTTATTCGCCGATCAGCAAGTCCTTCCCCGTGGTTACCCTCTCTCAGCAAGGAACAGACGGCGACATGCCTTTGTGGCTGGGCGTGTGATCTGTATTGTCGGAAAAGTTTCCTCCTAAGCAAAAGACTTTTCACGTTGTCGCCACATGTCGTCTACTAACAAGACGCTGAGTGCTTTTGACGGGATTGGACCGACGCGCAGGTCGGGAAGAATTGGACGCTGAAATTTCATTTAGCTTTTCAAGAATAATGAGTAAAACGAAAGTGCTGAGACTTCAGCAATGAGAGCGTTATATTAAACTGGGATGATCATATCGAAATCAGACAAAGCACAATGTGCGAAAACATGAGCGGATGGACATCAGGTAGAAGCTGAACTACGGTACTGCTTCGTTGCTTTTATCCAGTTAAGTTAAATTTAATTATATAAGTTATAGCCAATTGCCTAAAACCATATTTATTTCTTATAATTGCTCAAAGCAGTTAAAATATTCAAATGTTGCAATATAATGTAAATTAATCCTTAACCTTTTTAGTGGCAGTCTCCTGACTACATAGTTGATAACTTCTGATTCAATTAGATACGATTTAAGCTAATGTTTAATAACATTAAATAAAACAGGTGCGAGCTGCTGTCCATGCAATGTGCAGCGTTCGAGCCACACAGTACCTAGTGTCGGCCTCTTTCCTTGGCAGTCTCTGTGCTCTACTTTGGGATTGTCATGGTCGTCGCTCTTTGTACCGTCCCCATCTGTTGTCTCCGTCCTTCGGCCTACTCCGCCCAGTTCGCGGCGGCCAAGGTCAGTTCCATCCACTTCCACTCAGAGCCGGATGTCGGAGCGACCCCGTGTCCGCATCCATCTGTCCCCTTCAGGTTTTTCCCTGAGCTGGGCTGTTTTTCGCTCGGGAGGAGCCGGCGGGCTGCGGGCGGCTGCGGCTCCCGTTCGGTCGGAGGCGGTACCGACGGAGGAGCGGCTCACAGCGGACTGGTTCTCGGTGGCGGGATCTCAGCAGCGGCCCATCGGTCACCAGCAGCACAGCAGGCGGCAGCGCGGCCCGCCACCGAGAAATGCAGCGCTTTGGCAGCGCGCATTTAAAGCGCTGCTGGGTTTTAAATGGTGTGCAGCAACAGAACCTGTTGTTGTACTGGTTCACACACATGTAACGCTAGAGGGACGGTTTAAGTAGTTTGAAGGCATTGGAGCTCATAAGCTGTCAGTCTGCCGACTTCTTAGCAAATATGCATGATGTATGTATAATGTTTGTTACATATTGGCTACGTTTCCATGAGACTAGGGAATCTGGATTTAACAGCGTGGTGACTTCTTTAATTTTGTTCCCACAAGAGGCAACTCATCATTGACCTTCAGATATGAGCATGGCTTTTAACCCCGTTTAAATTTGACGGGATTTTGAGTTACCTCTTGTGGGGACAAAGTCACATAACTCAACAAAAAAAATCGGATTCCCTAGTCTCATGGAAAAGTGGCAATTGTCTCATGTTAATGCTGCTTTAAACTTGCAGAGGAAAATCATGTATAAAGACATACTGAAGGACTACATATTGAAGCGATGACATTCGCTCTTAGGTAAAAATGGTAGCATAGCTGTTTCATATATGTTTATACCAAGTTGCAATTCTCAGAATCACTTCGTGTTGCATCATTCTAATGCCATATACTTACATCTAATGAACATGACTGGCCAGACTCAGTTTCTAATGGATAAGTTTATGTAGCGCAGCCATTTAATTTGTGGAGATGTTTGCTACGATATTATTAAATAGGAATTCTAAATGTTTCTTTTTAATTTGTGTAGATATTAAAACTTACAATATAATGAACATCTTAATACTAAACACAAAACTCTTGAAAAAAAGTATTATTTGATTTGCTATCTTGTGCTTATTTCAACTGTGCATCTTTCAAGGCAGTGACTGGAGTTTACCAAATATAAATTCTTCGTGCAAATTTTAAGCAAAAAGAAAAATACTTCACGTGAAACTTCCTCATTCCGAGAGCATGTCCTGCTCGTGCTGCGTGACTCTGTGAGACTGATCGATATCCAGCAAGTCCGCCTCCAATCATAAACCGTGGAACTTATCTTATGAGGAGTGCTGACGAGCTTTGCATTGTGTCGTCAGTCTTCATCCTTGCATGATGATCAGAGTGCAATATTCCTGAGTCATTTGGCATATCATAAGCAGGCGAATGCATTGCCATATCAAAGCGAACTTGATCCCGAGGAAATATAAGGTCTACTGTGCTGTATTGAACCGTTTCAAGAACAATGCACGCCATTTACGGTCTTTCTCCTTATCGGGGCTGAAATGGACAGTCTCGCTGGGACGTGTCAGTGATTTTCTTATCAGCTACCAGCATGACGAGTGGCTGTGGGCTGCGGTAAAGTAGGAAATGCATTGCAACGCTTGGAAAATTTGCACATTTATTAAATAAAACGCTAAACAGCATCGGTGCCACAATTTTTTTTTTCTAGGAGTTAATGCATTCAGCTAGTTCCCTTTACATAATGAAACACACTGTTGGACTTGTGGCACATGGCATGGGAAACTTGATTTTTGCGTCTTGGAGGTTTTTCACCACATACGGTGGCGCCAGTGCTCGCTGAATTATGAAACTGTTTTCGGTCATAGAGCACGTAATAGACCTGTCACCTCCTGTCACGTTTGTCAGCCTGTCACTGCCATATGACGTACTGTGACAGCCTGATCCAGAACTGACACACGGGGGCGGCAAACCGACCGACGCCTGACAGCACCACGACCCTGCAGAAGGGCCACAGACCGTTCATCATTCATAATGCCCAGCCTCCCGGCCCCCGCGCTGAGATTACAGCCGGTGATGTAGCGACTAAGCTAGACATCCAGATTCACTGCCCAGCTGAGTTGACAGCCGCAGCCGTCCACTGGACAGCACTAGGGTTTCTTACTCGGGTCAGTAGAAAGTGAACGGTCTAGCTGCTCGGATCTGAAAGGTCGCTGCCATTCAGGAGTTGAATATAATGTTATGCTATTCAATATGCACTCCTGCTAGCGGAGTTGATGCCGACTGCTTGCTTATAAGATGGTTAAGAGCGAGCGCGAAATACGATGAGTGCTCATTGAATACAGAACATCACTCACATACGAGATGAACTATCAACCCACTCGTATAAGCTCGTATACTAGCATATGGCTCGTATATACGCTCGTATGAGCGGCAGACCCGATCCGACCCAGCCGGACCTGGCCGGCCAGCTCGTCAGAAACTGATATATTTGGAACTACTTTAAAGTTAATTTTCTGGTCCATTGAAACAATTATGTTTTTAATAGTTTTTTTTTTACTTTTTGCCTTTGCTGTCCTCACTTTTATAAAAAAAAAACTCGCTGACGGTGCCACTGGAGTTGCTAGTTCTGCAGGTGCCTGGTTATGTGTGTATGTGTGTGGGTGTGGGTGTGGGTGGGAGACATACAGGGTGTTCATTAATAAATGGAATAAAGTAGATGGCCACGAGAAAGAAAATTTGTGTCCTCACATGAAAAACTGCACAGTATGTTTTCGAAAAATGTTGGTCATTTGCGATTATGTCACCTCAATCATCGTGTGCCACATGTCTCTTCTACAGGAGGTCCTCGAAGAAGCTGCCTTTTTCAGCCACGTAATACTCTGCGCGACGCCATGTGTGTCTTGCGATTTTTTCCCAGAGGTTCTCTTCGCTCATCCCAGCGGTGAACCCCTCCAAAATATTTTAATTTCCTGGTGTGTCGGGGCTCCATTTCCACCACATGGTTCAGAGCTTGCGACCAGAAGGAAAAGTTCAGGCGGGACATGTTGCAGGGCTGCACGTGGGTCAGTGATGGGCACTTTCGCGGAAGATGATTTGGTCGTCGAATTTTGATCCAAGGACGTTTATCACAGTTCCAGACGCGTGACAGGGAGTGCTGGACATGCTGGGCAACCCCCTTGGCCATTTTTTGCTGAATTATCCTTCAAAAAAAAATTACCCCTGTACTTCTTAATCAGACGTCGGACTGTATCTGAAGGGTACGCAGGGCCGTATTGCTGTCACAGTATAAACTTCTGGATCAATCTGTGGAAAGCTTCTGACAGAGACAGCTGCTGGTTTCCGAGGGATGTTCTGGACCATATGGTGGAAACGGAGCCACAGACACTATATTATGTGAAAATATTTGCAGGGGTTCGCCATTGGAATACACGAAGAGTAGCTCTGCGAAAAATTGTGCGCCATATATGGCGTCGCGTGAAGCTTTGTGTAGCAGAAAAAGACAATTACTTCGAGGATCTCCTGTAGTGGAAAAACGTGGCACACGATGATGGAGATATTATAATCGTAAATGACTAACATTTTTCGGAAAGATGCCATGCATTTTGTTGATATGAGGACAAAAATTATATTTCTCGTGGTCATCAACTTTATTCCATTTATTAATGAACACTCTGTATATTAATATAAAGAACGCTGATCTGAAGGATGCACTGATGCGTGTCGGTGATTTGTACTGACGTGTGAAGACTGTGTCGGTTAAGGAGTGTTGATGAGCGGAAACTTATAAATGTAAATAAACTGAATGAAAAACATGTTTGTTTTGCATGATGAGTCCGCATGGCACACGGCACGCGGCGTGTCCGGACGGCAGAACACGCTATTTAAGCGGAAAGTTGGGTCTAGGTTTGAGACCACACGATGGGCAACGTCGATATGCAACATAAAACTGCTTATTTTGCTAGGCCTCCGACAATGAAATCATCTTGCTGGTGTTTACTTTGGGAAATGGGTGCGACACAGGTGTGACGGGTCAATACTGTTGTATATTCATGCATGGTATTTGCTTTTTGTTCACAATCGATTTTCTTCCTTGCTCGAGTGCCCCCTCTCTCTCTCTCTCTCTCTCTCTCTCTATCTCTCTCTCTTTCTCTCTCTCTCTCTCTCTCTCTCTCTCTCTCTCTCTCTCTCTCTCTCTTTCTCTTTC
>JARBER010029221.1:0-12462 GCA_030265075.1 Balanus glandula | reverse complement strand
CGGTCCTGTCCGACACAGGAGCTGTGTCTGTCAGTGTCAGTCCTGTCCGACACAGGAGCTGTGTCTGTCAGTGTCGGCCCTGTCCTACACAGGAGCTGTGTCTGTCGGTGTCAGTCCTGTCCGACACAGGAGCTGTGTCTGTCTGTGTCGGCCCTGTCCGACACAGGAGCTGTGTCTGTCAGTGTCGGTCCTGTCCGACACAGGAGCTGCGTCTGTCAGTGTCGGTCCTGTCCGACACAGGAGCTGTGTCTGTCAGTGTCGGTCCTGTCCGACACAGGAGCTGTGTCTGTCAGTGTCGGTCCTGTCCGACACATGAGCTGTGTCTGTCTGTGTCGGTCCTGTCCGACACAGGAGCTGTGTCTGTCAGTGTCAGTCCTGTCCGACACAGGAGCTGTGTCTGTCAGTGTCGGTCCTGTCCGACACGGGAGCTATGTCTGTCAGTGTCAGTCCTGTCCGACACAGGAGCTGTGTCTGTCTGTGTCGGTCCTGTCCGACACGGGAGCTGTGTCTGTCAGTGTCGGTCCTTTCCGACACGGGAGCTGTGTCTGTCAGTGTCGGTCCTGTCCGACACAGGAGCTTTGTCTGTCAGTGTCGGTCTGTCAGTGTCGGTCCTGTCCGACACAGGAGCTGTGCCTGTCTGTGACGGTCCTGTCCGACACAGGAGCTGTGTCTGTCAGTGTCGGCCATGTCCTACACGGCAGCTGTCTCTGTCGGTGTTCCGACGAACCGAGGCGATGGGCGCTGCATGGCGCTGATGGCTGCTCCTCATTCCGGCCTCGTGAGGCAGAGATGAAAAATCGACAACAACTGGCTGAACAACGGCGGTAACTATTGAGCTAGTGCAAAGAAAATGACTCAAAGATGTCGTTGCTCTGCCATGAAAAATTGATGACACACAGGCTTGAGTAATTTTGAAGCATTTATTTCGTCTACATGCTGTCTTCGTAGCGCAAAAGAGGAGTTTCTACCATTTGTACGGAGTTTGTGTCGTTTTCTCCTGCGTCTGTATGTGGCCGTGTTTTCGGACGGTTGTCTTCGCCTGGCTCGGCTGCGCTGGCGGCCTCCTGACGGATACTCGAGTGATGGGATGGGGCGGGGTCGAGAGATTGCCGATCGGGATCGTCTGAGAGAGCTAGTTCTGCCATCACCGACAGAGCCGGGCTGCAGATGGGATGCGAGGCCAGGCGGCAGCGCTGAAAGGCGCCTCGGTGTAGGATATGATGATAGATATTGGGTAATTTGATTAGGAAAACAAGCTGCGACCTTATGTTTTGCTTAGGTCTATTCGCTATTTTATTTCCCAATACTATCACATGAAACAAACGTAAACGATAATATTGCTTTTGAAAACGCATCGCTAAAAATGTGCTTCTTTCATCCAGAAACTTAATTGATTTGCCAAAACTCGGTATGAATAGCGGATGATTTTCAACAAAAATTCAGCTTTTATTGGCATAATACCTTACGTAAGTACGTATTATATTTTGCTTACTCACTTAAAAATATTACGGATATGTGAATGAGCTGCGCAATAGCATTACGCTTTTGGAGCGTTTTTCACGATGATTTACTGAATACATTGACTTAAATTTGTTTGGTCTTGAGTAATGTTTTAACTTTCAATAATTTCCTTTTAACTGCACAATGCGAATAGGGAGCTATGCTACTGCCAGCTACTTAGCACCTGAAACAGATAGATGCCACCATAAGCAAATTGTGTTTCCGACGGCAGCAGTTACCATTGTTGTCACCGTTTACGTGACAACAGCACCAAACCCAATACTGTTAGCGACTACGGAAAGTCTCGCCCACGTACGTCTTAAACTGTGTCCTGTCCCTCAGCGTTGCCGATAAAACGTCCATTACATCACCATCAAAAGTGGCCTGCGGCAGCGAATCAAGTTAAAGTCGTACTAACTACACATTAGGCGGCACAGAGCGGCGGCGACCGACGACGGCGGTCGTCGGAAATTGATGTCCGACCGCCGCCCTGCCGACTGCCGAGACGTGATTAGCCGTCTGCGGCAGCCCCCGCTGCCGTGGCCGCGGTCCTGCCTCGGGCTCGTGCTAGGTCGCGCACCGCCGGCCGCCGCCGACGTCGATTGAGACCCATTACTTCATAAAGCCGGCCCATTTATTGTTTCATTGAGCTCGTTGAGCGGCCCCGGCGGCTGTGACGCGACGCGAGCTCGGCCCTGATTGGCCCGCGCCGCCGCCCCGCCCCCTCCGCTCCGACCCCAGATTCGGCTGACCCCCGCCAGGCGGCGCTGGCTGGACGGCGGTAAGCACTCTTAGTCGGCGCTAAGTCGGCCCCGGGGCGGCCGCAGCGCCAACTTATGTTCCGACCAACGGCGGCGCGGCGGGCCAATTGAGAGAGCGCCGGTGTGGCGCGGGGCGGCCGGCGGCAGTCGGTGGCTGGTGCCGTGAGGGGGTGGTGTCGTGTCACGGTGTCACGGTGTCACGGTGTCAGCAGTGTCACGGTGTCAGCAGTGTCGCGCGCCGTGCGGGTGCCGTGCGGGGTGCCAGCTCGCCGGGCTGTGACATGGGTGTGGTGACTGTGGAGCGCAACATGAAGCTCAAGGACAAGCGATATGTGGCGCCGCACGAGTTGATGCTCTACAAGCCGATCAGCTCAGAGAACAAGAATAGCAAGGTATGGTACCAGCAATCTTACGAAGAAGATGAGGCACCAATGTACCGTCCCCGTAGGCTTACGAGGGAGATTAGGCATCGCGGTACTATCGCGGTGGGCTAACAAGGGAGATGATACTTCCATGTCAATGTATATGGGTGTGTTCAATGTCCTGGTCACCTGATCATGGATGACGGTTATAAAAAATGTATCGTCCGAGTGGGCTTATAGTGGAGGTGAGGGACCAAAATACCGTCCCAGTGGACTTACAAGGGAGATTAGGAGCTAAGGTATCGTCCCAGTAGGCTTATAAGGAGATGAGGGACCAAGGTACCGTCCGGAACCGAGGACCCGGTCTCCAGACCCAGTCTGGACCCAGTTGGTTCCAGACTGGGTCCCGTCAAATGATACTGGGTACAGACTGATTCCAGCTTATGCTTCATGCTGGTTTCATGCCAGTGAGAACACTGATATGTGCAGGGTTCAATGTGAATTGTGATGCTGGCTAATCTGAGCTAAATATAAATGCAACTAGAAAAGCCAGTCTGCATGCAATAACTGTAGGTTGCATATTTGTTAATATTACTTGCTAGACAGCATTGTGATATTTGGGTGACTGGGTCTACTGGTTCCATGCTTCCCGCACTGGTTCCATGCTTGTCATGCTTGCCGCATTGAACCGGGTACGACTGGGTGCACTTTTCAACCTTTAGAACTGGTTCGAGTTTGGGTCTCAAAATTATCAACTTTTGCCTCCTCTATTAGGCACTAAGGTTCCGTCCCAGTGTGCTTACAAGGGAGATGAGGGACCAAGGTACCGTCCCAGAGGTGCTTGTGAGGAAGATGAGAGACTAAGGTACCGTCCTAGTGCGCTTGCAAAGGAGATGGGACACACACGATTAATTTACTCGATAATGAACTGGTTTTGACTACGCCTGCTACATATGGGTTCCTAAATTGACTGGGTGGTTGCAATAATTTTCCCAAGCGCCCTATAAAAATTGACACATTTTCACAATACTAAAACCAAATTTGATTTGCCTGATTTATATCACATTTAAATCAACAAAAAACAAAACAAAAATGTAAACTGCACAAGATATTTCATTGTACACCATGTTTCGAATTTTAAAATGCAATTTAAATGGAAATCGTCGGCCGCTAGCAAATGCAGGCGGATGTTTTGCTCGCGGAGGGCCGTCGTCGGGCCGCTGTCTTGACAATGCCGCGCCGCTGCGGAGCGCGTTACGTATGCCGCGCTCGTGGAGAGCTGTCCGAGCTCGGGCTTCCAGCGCCGCCGGAGCTGACAGCTCTCCTTAGCCCGCTGGATTCTCCCCGCCTGCTCCGACGGCCGCCTACTCGGCACGGACCCGACAGGTCTGCTCTAGTGGCCGAAACCCGTTCACCTGCGCTGGCGACAGACTGCTCAGTGCTCAGTGCTCAGGGGCTGGGTCTATCAAGGGCGGGGGAGGGGGGCGTAGGTATCCGGCGGCTTCCGGCAGGCAGTTGGAGGCCGACAGGAGGGGGGGGGGGGGGGTGGCGTCGATGTTGTGCCGCGGGATGTTTTCGTTCCGTCCATCCGGCCAGAATCTGTCGGGTTCGACAGGTCCTTCAAAACACTCGGGAGTTTTATCATTTGTCCAAAATAAGCTGTACAGATCCAATTCGTTCCAGAGTCAGACAACATTATCGTGTTGTTGCGAATGTTTTAATAAACAATGTCTCTCGTCGATATCAATCGATCGAATCAATCGCGAACGTTTGGCTATGTCATCCAATTTTCACGGCGCGTTCCTTCTTTGTTGTGCTAATCAATCGTTAGTGTGTCTGTTTGCTCTCGTTTCCTTTTCATGCCCAGTGGGAGGCTTCTGCAGCAGTGTCCTGGCTAATGTGGTACTCGCTGAATCTCGATGGAATACACAGATGGAATGGCATGCCGTGACCTTCTGCAGACTCTTCACGGCCCATTAGTTCGGATGTTTGCTCAGCTCGTCTGGTTGTATGTCAGTGGAGGTCAATCAACCCGATACTATGCGTTACTATGCGTTTATGTTTAGATGGGGAGACTCCTTTGGTTTGGGTTCGTGTAGCGGATAGACAAATCAGGGTGCACAATAGCTACACAGATTATTGGCACATGGCAAGTCACATCAATTAGCTATTAAAACAGGTTTGATATTTAATGCATTTAAAGAAACTTCAGCTGTTCTAAACAACACTTCTGAGACGTAAAATTTCGGTTAGTTTTTTTCGTTTTTTTTCGGTTAGTTGCCGCAAAAGTTCGGTTAATGCTGAATAAGAAATAAATTGGCTTTCCGCTAAATTAAAACTTTCTTTGTGTGTATCTCTTTAAATCGAAATGTTTATGCGTTAAAGTTCTATTGCAAGCAGCCGCAGACCAAAATATGACAGAGCCTTTCAACTGCATGGTTTTAAGCCACGCTTTTACTTTGCATATGTATGTGAGTGCTGTAATCACTTGTCCCTTCTTGATTATATAAGCCGCGACAAAATATAGAAATAGAAAGACGTTCTTAAAAACATGATTTCGCAAGACCAGAGGAAGGCGAAAACATTAGTGTTATTTTGGCTCTAGCCTGGGAGACACACCTTTAATCGATTGTTGTCGAGAGCTAAGCCGACGGACTAAATATTTTAATTTCACTTCCGAGTTATTGCTATACATTGCCGATTCAGACTCCAAGTTCCAGGCACGAACGAGTAAGTAGAGCCCTTTAAATAACACTGAATTTACCTGTATGTATCCTTAACCCTTGCCCTTCCTAAAACGATCTCTTGGAGGCTTTTCTTGCATAGTACGCATGCGGCAAATCTGGCTGAAATTGTTGTTAGCTGAGCTTACAATACATATACGTATGCTGACATTTAAAAAAATATATATTATGTTTGCGCGCAAATAATGTTTTGATGACGTCACGTGTACCCATTTTCGGCAAAAAGCATATTTAAAAAAAAATGGTAAAAAGTTAAGTACCTAATCCGAATTAAAATACAAACTGTAAACGTGATGCACACCTTTAATTGACAAGGACTTCAAGATGGCTATGTATGATTTTAAAAAGATACCCCAAAAATAAAAATAAATGATCAAACACCACAAATCAAAATGTTATAAGTTGTTCACAAACAAACTTTGGCGTGACAGTAATTAGTATGATCAATAGCTACACACAATTTAAAAGCAAAATCTCCTTTTTGACTGACTTATGGCACATTATGTATAACAATAATCGTGAAGTTGCTTTTTTTAACTTTTAAGATCAGATACGAGCAAAGAATAGCTTTGCTGTATTGTGGAGACAAAACTGGGCTAGGAACAAACATTTTTATTTATATTTATCGAATTCTAAATTTGAATGTTTCTGACAGTGATAAATCACTTTATTCCATCTGTTCCCTTCACTTCGGGTCATTGAACTGACCCCAAGGTTACCAATGGACCTAGAGGCTAAAAAACGAATATTGGAGGATTTCCCTTATGACTGGCAAAGCATGCTTACGGCGTCTCTTTATCTTTCTCCGTTCGGAAAGTTATACTTAGCGCCTCGTGCATGTGTTGTAATGCAAAATGCATAGCAATTGTCAACATTGTTGACCATTTCCCTGCCTCAGGTCATTTTTTATATATCGAATTTAGTCCAAACGTTTTTTTAATGGATGGATCGATTAAATAAGAGCCTGCGCAAAACAGAGCTTGTAGCGCAGCCACCTACCTCTACTGCCCTATCGGAAAATTCTGGGTAGTCGGCAGTATTAAGGGGCAAAAGCTTAACGTGCCCATATAGCTGGATACCGCTCACAGACATCAGCTGGCCTCCCGCTGCTAACGGCCGCAGGCCATCTCAGTCTGGAGCAAATAGCAAGCGCCGAAGCGACTCGACCGGGCTCTCACTACCGGTGGGATGGGCGCCATATAACTCAATTGCTGAGGCGCCCTAAAGTCCAAATCATCATCATCAATCATCATCATCACTACCGGTGGGCTGCCCAGCGCTCTCCCAGAACCTGAGCTATCGGGCGAACATTTAAAGGATTTAACCTAAAAAAACGTTAATTGACAGAGAGAAAATGTTACGACGAGTATTTCGACGGTAACGAAATAATTGCGTACTCATAACTTAGGTAACGACGAAGGATATAGTAAAACTGTTATTTTGGGATATGATAGATCTTGGGTCATTTAGATGAAATGGAAGGTCACGTAATGACCTGAAACATAATCATAGCATGCCGTCAGATTTACCTCACTGCAGGCAACATAATAAACCGCACAGCATCTCAGTAAATGACATTACAGGTGGTATCTCGGCAGCAATACGCTGCTAGCTAAGCCTTCTAGAATTGTTGTCCGAACTGTCACCGACCACGTCAAAAGAATATTTGATAAATTTATGTTTCCATAGTTCAACGTTACTCAGTCCCCTTACACTATTGCACAGTGTCGGGCCGTCGGCTGTCCATCGGCACGTCCACGTTACCATTTATTAAGTCCCCTTTCCGATTCGCATGTGAATAGCCACTGTCCACAACCCATCATTACAACTTTGGTGACCAGAACAGTGATGCGACCGGTGATACCTCCCCTGCCAGCCCAGCCCGTCTGCCCAGTATACAGTGATCAGTCTTATCACCCCCCCCCCCCCCTCCGTCTGCCGGGCTGCCCTGACCAGCCCGCCGCCCGCCCGTCCGGCCCTGCTGCCAATACCACCCGTGCCGGGCGTAATATGAGCACCGGCCGTAGTGCCGCCACCGGCCCACTCCCGGTTTCAATAACGCCCCGGCAGCATACCAATGTGCAGCGTTTCGGCCGGACGGGTCACTGCGTCTATATCGCCGGCCTGCTGCCAGCATTGTTCAGCGTTGCTCCATGCCGCACCGCGACCCCGAGTGCTCGGTGGCCGCGGCCGGCCGCACGCCGTCATTTACGGTGATGTGAGCTCTCGATAAAATGAACTGTCTCCAATCACCCTCATACGGTTCCCGAACGATTCTACTGCCGCCTAAACACTTACTGAAAATTTATGTTGATGTCGATGGGTGGCGAATCTTATCTCTTGGGAATGTAAATCGCTGAATTATATGTTATGCCTCGAGGAGTGTAGTGTATCAGTTGCATTCGGGTAGTAATATGGAACTATCCTATACAGTATTTGCTAAAGATATCACAACTAGCGAGATCACTTTTATGACCACTATGCTCAGGAACTTCACACTAACTGGGACCAAAGCTGTAGCCAAGATATTTCTAGCATTTCGTATTTCCTGGCTTGAACTTTACAAAACGGGGTCATTACGCCACTGTAACGAGAATCACGGTAAAAATGGGACAGAACAACACTCATTTGAGGCAACAAATTTCCTAAGCACGGTATCAAAACAAAACACTAATCAACCTCACAAGACATCAAAGTAAACTGAAGATTGCATGGAGCTTTGCTGTTATTGCAGGGATTGTTATTTTCTTTTTCGACTGTTTGGAAATTTAGCGTAATGAGGAAGAAGGTCGTGGTACGAGTATTTGCGGTAACAATGCAAAAAAGTCGCAAAACCGTTGCTGGGACCTCGCTGCTGAAGTTACTGTGGAATGTACGATGTGCATACTTGGTTAATTTTCTCTGAGCGACATCGTATCTCCCTAGGATCGCTATTCACTACCTCCGTTGTCACGCCCACGTCTGTACTAATAACTAAGAAGCCTTTCCCCAAACACGCTTATTGGATTATCTACATCATAAAATCCTGCCAGCCAGAGCAGAAAGCTCCATAACCGTGAGACCCGACATTATTAAGCGCCGTTAACATCCTAATCGTGCAAGTCGGTCCGGCGAGATTGCTTCACTCGCCGTTGTTTTCAGTCGGGTGGATTCGTCCCCATTGTCCGCGGCTATCTCTGCATCTGCCGCGGGGCCGAGGCTGATACAGAGCAAGACGATCTGGAGACGATATTCAGTTCACAGACCTGTCGCGCAAAGTTGGCCGCTGCAGAAACAAGCGGAAGTCTCGCGCTTTATCGGCAAAAATAACAGAAGTGATAATAAGGGTAAAATGGCGACGCATTCTGACTGAGACGGTGGTACATTGGGATAATAGAGGCGGGCCTCCAGGCTGATGGGGGTCATGGTGGATGATGATTCGGCAGATCGTTTTCTCATCGCGCGACATTCGGCTATTTTCCACTAACGTTCGTTCCGTATCATAAAATTTAGATCGCTCTAAATTCACCATCGATTTTCCTAATGCCCTTTGAACTGTTCAGTTATTCGGTCGCCGCTGAGTAAAATGGTCGACCATTCTCCAATTGAGTTTGAGCTTCATCAGAGCGCGTTTCCCTCAACCCGGCACCCTCCTGGGATCTCATTGGCGTCGTAGACTGATCTGCGAACCGACGAAGTGTGTTTCTACCACGCACCTAAAAACCTTGATTCTGGGCTTTCGGTTCTCACTTCTCAGACACGTATGATTAACATAGAGATTCTATGTACTGTTTCTATGATGATTGACACCTGCTTTTGTCGTTTTAAATACCCTAAGACTTTTTGAATATCATTCATATACCGCATTGAGGTGAAGTGACTGGCGGCGTTGTTTTTTTCTTCGAATTTATCATTTTGGAATACAAAACAAAACAAGTAATGTAATTTGTGCGTGTTACAACAGCTGACAGCAACTACAGTCGCATCTCCCCCATTTACGGTAACAGACCATCGTTAACAGACCGTTGACCGTCGGTCGGTTCATCGATTCTTCGTGACGACACTGGCTGCATCAGCGGCCCATGGCACTCATCTCAGCTGCTCTCCGTGGTCGTCGTTCGAGACAGCTGCGTCAGTTTTGACGCGCCGCTCGCCGTCGGCGGCCTCAGTTTTCTCGCAGCCATCGATCAGTGCGCGGCGTCAAATTGGCTGACCGGCCGACTCCATAGGTCAGCCAGGGCTTCACGGGAGGCGAGAGAGGCCAGGCAGCGCGCCACTGCACCGGTCAGCTGTTCAGGGAGCTGGCGGGAGCTGGGGGAGCTGGCGGGAGCTGCGGGAGCTGTGGGAGCTGGGAGAGCTGGGGGAGCTGGGGAGCTGGGAGAGCTGGGGGAACTGGGGGAGCTGGGAGAGCTGGGGGAACTGGGGGAGCTGGGAGAGCTGGGGGAGCTGGGAGAGCTGGGAGAGCTGGAGGAGCTGGGAGAGCTGGGGGAGCTGGGGGAGCTGGGGAGCTGGGGAGCTGGGGAGCTGGGGAGCTGGGGAGCTGGAGAGCTGGGGGAGCTGGGAGAGCTGGGGGAGCTGGGAGAGCTGGAGGAGCTGGAGAGCTGGAGAGCGAGGGGGCTGTGGGGAGCTGTGTTAAGATATGAGATGGGGGAGCTGGGAAGCTGTGAATTGCTGTGAGGAGCTGGGGAGATGTTAAGAGCAGGTGAGCTGTGCAGATTTGATGGACGCTGTGGGAAGCTGTGTCACAGTACTAACAGACACTTACCTGCCCGCCTCTATAGTTCTTTGACACGTCCCTCGCTCAGGTCGGTACAGACTCCTGTGACGCGTCCTTCGCTCGGGACGGCACAGCTGTGAAACGTGCGTGTCGGAAGACAGGGGCGCCAGCCGCGCCTGCATATAGGATGCATAGGTGGCTGGGCTGTGGCGGCACGCTTGTGACGTGCTGTCAGCTGAGGTGTCAGAGGTGCGTGCGGGCCGGGAGCGGAGCCGGCCGTGCCAGCCCGCCGACCGCCGACCGCCGACCGCCGACCGCCGACCGACGACCGACGACCGACGACCCACGACCGCTGACGACCCGAGAAACCTCCGTCTCCGACCGAAACTCGACACACGGCCATCGAAAGCTGTGGACTCATTCTGCGGAAACGAAACACCGCACATAATGCGTATTTTGGTATCAAATGTTCTGAGGACCGTGGTTCCAGGGCACACTTAAATACTGAAATTGTATCGAATCTTCTCAATTTGTGTATGGCTTGAGTTAAGACGTAGTGCACCAGCCAGCAAGCTTCGTAGATTTCAAATTTCATATTCAACTGGGTTAAAGAACTAGTAGCCGACTGGAATTTATAGTGAAATGAGGGAACTGGGGAAGGGTGGTCAGCGAATAGGTTCTGGTATAATATAACCTACCTACTAGCTCCTGCTGGTTTGCTCTGGTTACGCGGTTTTAAATTTTTCCATAAATATAAAATCGCTATTTCAGTGATTAAAATTCAGCACGAAACAAAATCTATTTCATTGCCAACTTTTCGTTCAGACCCAACCGAATTAAGCTCGAGTGGATTGGATGTGGCCATGGGTCCGTTGGATTAATTCAGTTCATTTCTACCGCTAGACACGCTCCGCCTGCGGCGAGCTATCGCATTCCCACACCTACTGAATGCGCTGCAGGAATGGGATTCCACCGTTACAGGAGTGTATAGCAATGGAGACTACCGTATCCGGCGGAGCTGCTGCGGTGCACCATTGACGGCGACGCTGCAGTGCCACTCGACTGTCTCTCTGTTTATACCGCACCTGTCGTCAGCGCCGATACTGGCAGCGTCGCTGTCGCTGTCGCTGTCACCGATACCGGGGGCTGGCTGTGCCGCTGTCACCGATACCGGGGGCTGGCTGCGTCGCTGCCACCGATACCGGGGGGCTGGCTGTGCCGCTGTCGCCGATACCGGGGGGCTGGCTGTGCCGCTGTCGCCGGCACAGACTATTGACAGAGAACGCTTGACAGGGGCTCAGAGTCGACAAGGGTTGGGCAGGGCTGGACAAGGGCTCAGCGATTTGTACAGGGGCTCTGGCTGTCAGGAGCTCCAGCTCTGCTTGTCAGACAGGGTTGACGTGGGCTCGACAATGCCCGACCGGCAGGACTTGGGTGGCCGGGGTTCGGCCGGACGGGCGATCAGGGATCGACGGAGAACCGTTCAGCAGTGGGCCATTGTGCCGGACTGTGTGAGGGCGCGGCGCCGTGTGGGCGCAGTGTGACCGCTGCAGCCAACTTACCACCCGCTGCTACACGTGCCACACGCAGCCACACGCTGCCACACGCTGCCACACGCTGCCACACGCTGCTTAACGTGCCACACGCTGCCACACGCTGATAAACGTGCCACACGCTGCTACACGCTGCCACCCGCTGCCACCCGCTGCCACCCGCTGCTATACGTGTCACACGCTGCCACACGCTGCTAAACGTGCCACACGCTGCCACACGCTGCTAAACGTGCCACACGCAGCCACACGCTGCTAAACGTGCCACACGCTGCCACACGCTGCTACACGCTGCCACACGCTGCCACCCGCTGCCACCCGCTGCCATACGTGCCACACGCTGCCACCCGCTGCCACCCGCTGCTACACGCTGCCACCCGCTGCCACCCGCTGCTACACGTGTCATACGCTGCCACACGTTGCTAAACGTGCCACATGCTGCCACACGCTGCCACCCGCTGCCATACGTGCCACACGCTGCCACCCGCTGCTACACATGCCACCCGCTGCCACCCGCTGCTACACGTGCCACACGCAGCCACACGCTGCCACCCGCTGCCACACGCTGCTACACGTGCCACACGCTGCCATACGTGCCATCCACTACCACACGCTGTCACTCATTGTCACACGCTGCCAGTGACATCCGCTGTCAGCCGCTGTGCCTATTGTTTCCGCGCTACTACGCTACAGTAGTGACTTCAGTCTATCGGCACAGACTGGCGAATTTCCGGGGCACGGAGCCCGCTCTACCAGTGTGAACTCGTATTACACTCGGCTGTCACATAATAGGTACAGGGTGATTCATAAAAAAGTGTCGGAAAATACAAAGCTATATTTTCCAGGAGG
>JARBER010029111.1:0-12463 GCA_030265075.1 Balanus glandula | reverse complement strand
TCTCTCTCTCTCTCTCTCTCTCTCTCTCTCTCTCTCTCTCTCTCTCTCTCTCTCTCTCTCTCTCTCTCTCTCTTTTCCTTTCTCTGACTTATTATCTGTTCTTCTTACTTTATTTGTCTTAGCGTCTCCTACAGTCTTCCTCTTCTCTTGTTCTCTTGACTTCTCTTGTTCTCTTGACTTCTTCTGCTCTGTTACTCCCTGTCATTCCTTTTTCTTCATACTTTGAATAATCTCGCACTCTGTTATTTTCTTTTAATCGTTGTTCCATCCCTTTCCTCGGTGTTTGTTATGTCTTGTGCTGCCTGATTGTGGGAATTGCATGAATATTGCTACACATAATGGAGTCCATGTTCCCCGTGTGATGTTTTGCAGCAACTAATTGGGATGATTTCTTCTTCAGCTTGAATCACGTGATTGAGTGAATAGCGTTGTCAGTATACATATAGCTTAAAACACATGCAATCACAGTTGTGTTGACAGTCGACACGATTTCGTGTTTTGCTTCTTCACTGGCTGTAAAACCGCATGGCTTTCGTAAATGTGTTTCACTTCATATATTGCTATGTATTGTGAAATTAATTTCGAAGTTGAAAACATGAGCAGCTATTGGTCAGAGAGGCTACCCATTAACCAGGCACCGACTGAGGTATTTTGCCACCCACGACCGACTGGGGTGGAGGCCATAGTTTGCCACGGGCCCAAGAACTTTCGGACCTACCCGTACCCGTGCCCATCAATTTATTGACCACCGTGCCCATGTCCGGACCATGCCAATTCAAATAATACATTGTAAGCCCATGCCCGGTCTGGCCCGTTCAGATGAAGCAAAGTAATTCCTTTGTCAACATTTAAATTCAATATCCTAGCATATTTAGCTATTTGCATATGACAAACGTAAAACTTTGAACCATCTTTGCTAACAAAAGACCACAGGCACAGCAACAGAGTGTTTTTGAAAAAAATGCACTTGCACAATTCTCTGCCCAGAACCACCCATTACCCGAAAATTGTATATGCGTATACCCACGGGTATACCCATGGGCATGGGTATGGGTATGGGTATACCCGGCCCGTAGCAAACTCTGCACTGAATGCTAAAAGTGTCTCACCCAATGCTATCTTCCATACCAATGACCACAGCGAGACTCACAAAACGGTGCTAGAAACGTCTGAATGTCCTTAGTCTGTTAAAGGCTTACAATTTGGTTGTCAATGCCACAGGTCAGGTCACGGTTAGGTAAAAGTTTAAAATTGTGGTATTTTAGTTGTTGTGTCAGACTTTTTGTATGCATTCTTTTTAATTGCGACTATTGTCAGTCACACAACTTGTACCTACTCAAAAGCATTACACATTAGAGAGTGTCACCAAATCACAATGCAATGAGAATCTATGATTTGAGTATGCCCTGACCATGTGCGAACATGCTCAGGGAGTAATTAAACTATGGAGTAATTACTCCGGCGCCACCTTTGTCGCATCAGGGGAAGGGCTTTTGCGCCCCCCCCCCTCCACTCCCTCCCTTCAAATTCGGTTCCTCTGGGATGTAGACCAAAACAAAATACCGTGTCTGAAACTTGCTAAAAATCGAATTCTGTCATCAGCCAACTTTTTCGACTTATTTTCACTCAGGTCAAAACTGAGGGCACCAGGAGTCATCACAGGTCAATTTAGCAGTTTAAGGATTTCGCTAAGACATTCCCATATATCCTTGAAACTATGTTTGCTAGAAACACACGGCAAAAAGGCAATCGATATCCATCAAAATTTTCTATCTCAGCTAAGTTCTCAAAATTTAACTTGGGTCAATAGTTTTGGCTCCAGAGGTCATGAAGGTAAAGAACTGTTTTCTTTGACAGATACTGTTCTGATTAATAACATATAAATATAAAAACATATAATGAAAGATTGCTTACGATATCGTGTTTTCATCGTTGAGACGTTTCAAATAATGTACATGATGACCTTATAAGGCCAACTTTCAAATTTTGAACTTAGGCTGAGGTTTTGTGGTGACCCAAGTTTGGTCATGTTGCATACTGAGAGACGTGTCTCGAAAAAAAGCACATTACTGTCAGTTTCACCTCTACACCTTTATTATTTTGTGCGATATTGACTAAAAAATGATGGTGACCTCGGATGCCCTCATATGACTCCATAGGGTCACATGAAAAAAAAACACTTCGATCATCAATAATATTACATGATAACTTGGTACCCAAAAATATGCTGATATCATTCATATCAGTTCATTTCATTTGTATATTTCCCAATAGGTCTATAATGGCGAGGTCTCAAAACTAAACTTACCTCAGATCACTGATATAAAAATAAAATCCGAGATAAATGGCACTGTAGTTACTTGTGCCCTCAAAGCACGCTGCCCTGTAGCTTTGAAACTAATAGAAAAAAACTCTGGCTGTGACAAGAATGCAAACTTTTTTGAGGTTGGGGTCACGTGACGTGATCTAGTGTCCTGACCTGAGTTCCGCTATCTTCAAAAAAACGAAGTGTGAGTGACAGAAAAACTTTAAAAAATCCATTCCCCGCACGGTGTGGGTTAGATATTTTGCTTGATAGCTCAGATAATACTAAAGGGTCATATGAGACCCGTCATGTTGGTTACTATTCGAAGTCTTCCCTAATAGTGACGCTATTGTCTGCTAGTGTATTGCGATTTAGTAACACATCCTATTATGCATCTTCTGTATACGCAAAAGTGATATTGTAAGTAAACGTCAAAGTGCCACTAAATGTCACTTTTAGTAAACTTCTACGAATGTCATGCGACATATGTTTTATGGGTTACTTTACACGTAAAACTCGATAACAGAAGCCATGTTTTACAATCTGACAACATAAAAGGTAAAGCAGGGCAAATAAGGCTAGTTTTTAAATTAACTCATCTAAATTAACAAGACAAGTTTCGGGACCAATGCTGTCTCAAAAAGACAGTGTTTGCAATTCTATGGAGATAATTTGTCAGCAAAGCCCACAAATGTGTTTGAAAATTGACTTCATGAGTTATGAAATTTTAGGTGTTACATATTACAGATTTCTTACTTATGTAATGCGATTCTTATGACATTTTTGACATACTTTGGCAGTCATCACTCAGGTAAAAATTCGAATATTGTCTTTAATTTCGGTTCAGGTATCTTTCATACTGTGTGCTCTCACATATTCCGATTTAAATATCTTGAAAATATTAGGTTTTTAAAATTGAAAAAGTAATCTTTTTAATTTTAGGGATACAAATCACAACACCTTGAAAATCCAAGAAAGTGATGTTGTAGCTGAAGGTGATGTTGTAGACAATGTTAACTAGCTTCTTCTTCTTTTTACGCGTTGCAGATTGTTGAAAAGGTGTTTCACGATTCTTAAACATTAATCGTTTTTCCATAAAAAGGCATGACATGACGTCACTAAAAAAACGGGAGGTTGGTACTTTAAGCACCCCCGCTCCAGTGGGTCGCGGGTTAACTCGAACATCATCCCTATTTCTTCCCGGGGAAGGAGCCTTTACGATAAAAAAATAGTTTTTTGCCGCATAAGTATAAGGCGTATGAAAACTCCAGCCTGATGTCGTTAATTTAGGGTAAAAATGCGTAATAATCACCTTTCAAAACGCATCTTTTGAATACAGTTTGATATTTCAAGCTAATATAAAACTATGGTAACCATTTCACACTTCTGCTGACTAAATAAATCTATTAATATTGAACGCGCGGTGACGCATGGGATTCGAAAGAATAGAAAAGATATCGTTCGAACGAGCTACGATTTAATCCAACTAATCTGATGATCTTTTAAACAGCATGCTTATTATTTTGTCCAGACTTCCATAATAGTGTCCACAAGACTTAACATATGTTGTGCGTGGTGTTTTAGAAAGCATGAGCGAAAAACAACTTGTGCAACTGCAGTCCATGTTTCTTTACGTGCCGTGGCATAAAGAACAATAATTTTGCAAAGCATTTTGTCACAGCTTTGCTCTGAACACCCACTACTTCATATTGTGCCTTACTCTACCGTCCCGTACCCGTAGGGAAAGACCACGCCGCCGAGGTTGCCTCAATGGCGCTGGACCTGCTACACGCCACGGAGAACTTCGTGGTGCCGCACATGCCCGGCGAGCGGCTGCAGATCCGGATCGGGATCCACACGGGACCGGTGGTGGCCGGCGTGGTCGGCACCAAGATGCCGCGCTACACCCTGTTCGGCGAGACGGTCAACATCACCAGCAAAATGGAGGCCACCGGACTGCGTGAGTGACCCCCAGGGAAGGAGCAGGCGAAACTGAGAGGTCTATGTGGGATACGGACAGGAAATTACTGTGATAGACGATTAGGATAATATATTGTGGTGATATATTGTTTAGAGTAAAGTTTTGATTTTATTCTAATGGATTAAATACTAAACAAGTTGGTTTCTTAGTTGACAGCATTACGACTCCGTCTCATCTAATCTCTCAAATCATGTAATCATCTAATCATTTAATCTCAGAAACGTGTTTGGTCAATATCTGGAACATCTGATATTTATCTAAAAAGTTGTAGTTATCACTGATTCATAGATCATTGCAAAAATCGCATATAAGTTATCAAGAAGTATTTGTAGCATCAACTGTGTGGTATGTGTACTTGGTTTACACCATTGACATACATTTCAGCGTTCAAGATTCACATTACGGCGGCGACGAAAGAGGCGCTGGACCGGGCTGGCGGCTTCATCATGAAACTGCGCGGAGAAATGGAGATACGCGTCCACTTCAACAAGGAGTCGGTGAGGAGCAGAGCTGGACACACAGCTGCGTGCCACGCGGTGCTATTAACTAGACCAGGGGCATATCAGGGTGCATTGTAGTACAATTTCACATGACCATCACATTTATTTTCTGTTTATTAAACAGAAAATAAATTTATTGTTAGTAAACAATATTTCTATGGGTATGCATAGGTAGCCAGGAATTATCCGCCATTTAGGCTCAAGGGGTTCCCATTCGATTTGAGCTAGGAGAATCGGAATCAGAGTTACTTCGGCCGTCACAGGGCATTTACAGATCAAGCGATCTAATTACAGTGAGTGACCTTGTAGGACAAGGCACCTGAGTCAAGGATCCAGTCCTTTTCCACCTTCATGGCCGTGTCTCCGGCCTACCAAGATGACAATGGTCACTCTTGATCTTCGCAGAGCTCCGGTGGGGCCATGGAGACGTTCTGGCTGATCGGCAAGCACGGAAAACTGCCGGACCGACGCGTCGACTCCGACAAGGAAGAAGTCATCGACGTGATGGCAGAAAACCCGCACACCAACGCCCTCCGCAAGGAGCGCCAGAAGCAGAAGGAGCAGGCCAGCCAGAAGCAGTCCACGCTCTCACGGGCAATGGAATCTATCAAAGGACATCTCACGGGATAACGAACGCTTAACTCGAGGATTAGACGCTACGATCGCACGCTGAGGTTGTTGAAGCACTGATTGAAGCACTCACTCGTCGCACGATGTAAGCAGGGCTCGGAGGAATCGGGCCGGCAGATCAGACGCTACGTTCAGGCAGACCAGACGTCAGTTGTTAACGTGTTTGATGTTTCAAGTGTTGCTATGTGATCGTGATGAAATGTGGTGAAGTTGATGTTGGTGTCGCGTTTGGTGTCGCTAGGCTAGAGACAGATGGATAGGAAGAGAGTTGATTGTGCACTTATCGATATGCGTTTGATGTTTCGTGTTGTTTTGAGGACTCGGTTGGAAAAGCCGAGTCGCATCGTGCAGTTACTGAACGTGTTGTAAGATGTGTGGACGGAGGTCAAGTTTCTCCGAGTCACGGACATGTCGGAGCGGCTGGGTGTGCACGTGCACGTGCCGTGCATGTCACCGCCACGTGTTCGGTGCGGGGCACGTAGCCACGTGGCCAGGCAGCTGAGTGTGAGGGACCAGTCGATGTTCGCTGTTATCATTGTGACGTGTTCGCTGTCTTTGTGTGTTTGAGTGTCACCTCCGCGTTAGAGCTGTATGACGTCACCACTGTGATGTGACGTTAGAGCCGGCGGTACGGGCTCCATGTGAAGACGGGACGGGATTTCAGCTGCTGAAATGTTAAGTGCTATGTTCGCAAATACAGAATCGGTGTGATATGGCGGCGGTTTGGTTTCGTACGGACGGTTCAGAAACACACACCTTCGACATAAGACATGAATACCTTTTTCCCTTTTCGAGCCTCAGAGAAAGTAGCGTGTATCCAGCGTATTAGCTTGCACCTGGACTTCTAGATCTGGGTGGCTCAGTTGAAGCTTTAGGCTCAGAAACCGGGGGTGGTCGTTCGAGTCTGGCTACCGTAGAGGTCGTTCAGTTCGTTCGTTTGTGTAGCCTTTTGTGAAGCAAAGTACGATGATAAGCACGAATGCCTTTATTTTATCAAAATAAGTGCACATCAAAAGCATCCAAAGACTCGCCTGCTCTCCTCATATCCTTCACTTAAGAATCATAGAACCACATGCGAAACACACCCAAAATTGAACACTAAGAGAGGCTCAGGACTACCGTCTATTGACTGTCACACTGTTTAGGCCTATAAGAACGCACCTACGGGATTGCAACATTCACATCTAATGTCACTCTTCAACAAAGGCAGCCTGATAGTACTGCGCAGACACAGACATAGTCGGAGGCACCGTAACAACTCAAAGAGCCACCTAAAACTCCCACACACCACGCCCGTCTTTGGTTAAACCACGCATTACATAGGACATACCAGCACTCCAAGACCTGATATTTCGAGTGATAGAAGCTCATCGCTCCCTTGTTGAAGCTGTCATTATATTTCTGCTGCCGACTGTGCAGAAGAAGGGTGGCTTCATGGTTTTGTCAGCTATGAAGTCTATATGAGAGTTCATATTATATTTTCTCAAAGGCTATATGATACTTTCTCAAATAGTTCACTTCGAGTTTAAGCACTGGTCTTATCGTTGAATATTTTGTTACGTTTCCCTCACAGACTTAGACAAACAACTTGCAATTCCATAAAAAACTATTGATGACTTTGACTCGGATGCAGCAATCATTGCGAGTGAACAAAGGACATCGAAGCTGCCCGGATAAAAGATCAAATAACACAATGAAGGATTATGCTCGTTACCAATCGTCACTCAGTCTTGTCATATCGTGACACGCACCTATTCAGGTGTCACACATAATCACCAGTGCACCACAAACTCACTGATCCCTCATCAGGGACTGTTCTTCGGGCTCCTATTCCTGAGTGTGGGCAGGGACCGGCAGCGTCCTAGCGCCTCGTCCTACCACAAAGCGGTCTTCAGCTCGACTTCATTGCAACTAGTCCATAGATCAAAAGCTGACCCAAGTGTTTGACCCTTTTCTCGACTCTAACGCCACTATGAGGCGTGCTACTACAAGTTTCGAGCACATCTCGATGTCTTAGTGGACCGCTGAGATGTCTAGGTCACTGAGTACCTAGGTGTCTTTGTAAGCAGATGTCATATGAGCCGTAACACCGACGTCACAATCGAACGCGACGGGCGAGACCCTAATATGTCATGGGCTGCACTCTGCCATCAGATCACTACTGAGACATGTTTCTCTGGTGCTCGAGTCCCGTTTGCCGGCATGGTCACGACTAAGCAATACTGTAACGATTCCTACACTGAGGTCCTCGGCTTGGATGTGTGCCGACATGACCGGCCATGAAACCACACCGGGTCCCCAGGACGTCCCACGGGACTGTCACGGGATCCTCTCCGGGGCCCTCACCGGGGCCATCATCGGACCATCACCGGGACCTCTTGGCCATCATCGGACCATCACCAGACCACCAGAGCTCCCTCATGTCCTCAATACCAGCCGTAGACCCCGGCGAAGGTCTGCGCCGCGCGCGGAGCCACCAGACTGCCGGCGGCGCTGAAGGCGGCGTTTGCGGCACTGTTGACGCCCCCCGGCTGACACTGCGCTCCCGGCCAGACGGCGCCACTGACGCTCGGCGGCGTATACGGCGCAGACGCGGCCGACGCGGCGCTGGCGGCGGGCAGAGCCGGGCTGGACAGCGGCTGACCGGAGGGACTGAACGGATGCGTCGAGTAGGAGCCAAGGCTCTGGGGGTAGCCGGCCGGACTGGTCATGGCCTGAGCTGCTGCTGACGTCATCCGTGGAGCTGCTGATGTCATGCCCTGGTACAGAGAGCTCGGGTCTGCAACGGAGGGAAGACGAATAGCGTCATGCTTGGGGTACGCATAGGTGAAATGTGTTGGTTATGGTGATGTCCCTCTCGGTACAAATCAATCAACAGGTATCAAACCTACAAAATAAGATGGAGGCATTATCCTAGTGTCGGCTCTTTTTTTTTATAATACTACAATTAATTATGTTGCAATTCAATTGCACACTTTTCCCAGCCACAAAAATAAAAATATCACGCTTCTATGGAATATGTAGATAAGTCTGTACGAGACACGAGTTTCAGTGTCTTTCTCTGTGCGACAACTGATGTGAAGCCTTGGATGGGTGGTCTAGACTAACCCTGTGCGACATATAACTATCTTTGTGCGACATAGAACTAACCTTGTGCGGCAGCTGAGGTGAACGGGTGGTCTGGGAGTCCCCAGACTCCCGGTCCTGAGGAGTAGGACATGGGCAGGCCGACTCCGGGGTAGTTGGAGACAGAACCGGGACTGGTCATCATCTTCCTAAGACGCGCCCGGCGGTTACTGAACCACACCTGCAAAAATACAGATGATAGACGGTTATTGTTAGTTCATGTTTGAACAAGACATGCCAGGGGCTAAGTGACGGGTGACACGATGGTGATGTCGATCATCAATAGCGCGATAAATGGCCACAACTCTAGCTAAAGGAGAAAAGTAATATAATAGTGCAGTCATATAGACATCGGTTTAATGATTATTACGTTTGCATGATCGATCCATAAGCGTGTGGTACTGTGGTATCATTGCATAATTAAGTGAACAACTTTTCTGATTCAACCAAAACTTGTGTAGGGTGAGTTCAAGAATGCATGTAAACAGTAAACGCCATCCTCCAACGCCAGCGGCCAGCTCCTCAAGCCAGCCACCACCGTCGCCATCAGCCATCCTGTCTGCTTCACGCGTGCGCCTCCTCACCTGAATGCGCGCCTCGGTGAGCTTGGTGCGCTGCGCCAGCTCCTCGCGGGTGTAGATGTCCGGGTACTGGGTGCGCTCGAACGCCTTCTCGAGCTCGTCCAGCTGGTAGGCAGTGAAGGTGGTGCGAGATCGCCGCTGCTTCCGCTTCAGCGCCAGGCCCGGCTCCGTCTCGTCGTCGTCTTCCGAGCCGGCGTCCGACTTCACTGCAGGGACGACAGGCACGGCAACGTCAGCACTGACTTCACCGGGTGAAATCAAGGAGAGCCGGGTGAAATCAAGGAGAGCAGAGCGCTATAAATATACAAATTTGGACTATACCGCCGAGAAAGGAGTATGACGTCAGACATTTTTACTGCACTGGTATGAGAGAGGGAGGATGGATATGATGGATGCCTTCGTCGGACGACTTCTTGAAGGGAGACGGGATAAGATAGCATTACACTTTGACTTGACTGGAGAAAAAGAGAATTGGGAGGAGTTGGAACTGACCCTGCTCCTCCTCCTCCTTCTGCTTGACCGGCTCGTCGTCATCTCTGCCGCGCAGCAGGCGCGAGATGGCGCTGACCGAGGGCGCAGTCGTCTTATCACAGAGGCCTTCCTTCACCAGCCTGTCGACACACACAGCGACGACATGGTCAGCTACAAAGAGATACAGGCAAACACATAGACATACTGCATAGACAGACAGACTTAAAGACCATAGTCTGTCTGCCTATGCAAAGTAGTGCTGCAATAAAGGACAGCTACAGACAAAGGGCGATCAATGACTTGATGACAGACAGGCAGGCATACAGACAGATAGACACACAATAGACATTGGACACGTTGATGAGATCAAGAAGACGTCCATGGACGTGGTGACCGACTTCATGGCTTCTTCCATTTTTGCGGCATTACTTTGTAATATGCGGGTGAATATTGTATTTGCAAACATGTGAAAGGTTATCTTGTAAGTGCGCAACTTTCTCACATTTATCTCTTCGACATCCTACTTGAACCAAAGTGGTTTTGTTGTTTCCTGGGATCTACCAATGTTCAAAGAACACTGTCACGTGCACGTCAACTATCTGCAAGCACAAGCTCAGTGCAATTAATTCACTCTATTTGTGTGAACAGTTTAACCAACAGGCTGCTGTTATTCACTCGTAAGTCGTAACATCACTGCAATCAAACCCAGAGCCCGCAGCCACTCTCAACAATCTGAATGGACTTTCGGCGCCACCTGAGTGTCATCCGGCAGCATGGCGTCGTCTGGCCACCAGCCGTTTGTCACCATTCACGTGCCAGCGGGGAGCCTCTCAGCCTCTCTCCGCTCCCAGAGCTGCCTCGGGCGTCAGACGTGATCACGGCCCGGGTCACGTGCGTCCGCCCGATGCCGCTGGCAAAGTCACGTGACCGCCCCGGGCCGTGAGGAGGCATGAATGAACGGGAGAGCGGCGGGTTCTGATGGTGAGATGGGTTGCTGCCGGGGGTGGTGACTGAAGCACCGGACGTGATTGGTCGAAAACGGTACTCGCCCCGGGCGGAGTCCGGTTCTGCTGCTCAGCAAGGCTGCGCTGTTCGGTATTTTCCCACGCCCTCTCACAGTGGACGCCATGTTCATCTGATGAGGATCACCGAAGGCGTGAAAATGCGTCAGAAAGAATTAAAGTACGCTAATACTTCGAAGGAGCTGATAGGGCCATAAGCGTCCAAATCGATTTAAATCGGCAAAACTCGGACACATTGTAATACTTTTAAGATAGGAATAATATACAACTTTAAAGGAGGACTTTTTTAAAGAACTAATTCCTGTATAACGAATAAGCTTGGGAGTTCTTGTAATTGTATAATACATTTTTACATTTGTTTTGAAAACTGTTCTTTGTACTTCTTGCCTCCCCTTGCTCACCGGTCTCAATTGCTTCTGCGTGTGCTGGCCCATTTACAAATTGTTCAGTTGAGCTTAAAGCCTATCTGTAATAAACCTTAAGTTTAATCCACCCATCATCACCATTAACCATTCACCTAGATATGCTGAAACAAAGTATGTATGCGGCCTGATTAGCTTAATCGGTACCTCACAAGCTCAGTGCAATTAATTCATTCTATATTCCGCATACCCCTCTCCGCTGGTATGCGAAGCGGGGGGACCCGGGATCGAATCCCGGTTGCCTCCCGCTCTTCAGACCGGTGCCCCTGGTTGGCTAATCAGGTGTGGGGTAGGCTCCCACACGTAAGCCGTAGTCTTGTGGAGGAGAAGGAGCCCTCCTGTCATTGGACATTGTCCCGTTGGGGGTGTGCGTAAATAATAATAATACAAAACATACCTTTAAATATATTTTGAGTGTGGGGAGAGGGCTCATGCTAAGTTCAGGCCGTCCCGTCCTCTTTCTGTCCGATTCGCTAGCCTGCAGGGCGGCCGGTACGGACGCCGCTGTATTACAATTCGCTGCACCCACCTGTCTCTGATCTCCCAGCTGAAGACCCCGGGGTTCTCCTTCTTGTAGTCGGCGATCTTGTTCTCCACCTCAGGGGTGGTGACGCGAGGTTTGGAGCCGCCGATCACCCCCGGACGGATACTGCCCGTCTCCTGCGGCACAGGTGACGGGGACGGTCAGACAGGTCAGACAGGTCATACAGAGATATGACAGTCAGATACATCATATGACATCAGAGGTCAGACAGAGGTCAGAAAAAGATCTGACAGAGGTCAGACGGGTACGACAGAGGTCAGACAGACATCAGACAGAGATCAGACAGAGGTCAGGCAGGTCAGACAGAAGTCAGGCAGGTCAGACATAGATCAGCCTGGGTATCCTATACCACTATCAGCCAACCTATACATGCCTGGGTCATGCCTTGGTCGGGCGATACAGACAGAACGCCGTTAGCACTCGACAGCACCAAAGACACTGGTTGAATAGGGCGGGCCGTACTTTTGTGAAATTTGAAAATTTTCGAAATTTCAAGATGGCATAGTGAGAAAATATGTTACTTGGCATGCTGAATCCGAACCTGGCATTTCTTTTAAAATCAAAGCACATCTTGCTTGCGGGGTTTGCATTTGAAGTTGTCTTAGTATCCACCATAATACACCCTATGCAGATTCCTAAGCTTCGTGAGCAAAACCACTCGTACTATCATTTCCAGAAGAACGAGAAGGATAAAAATGAGCACTGACGTGTTGCTTGTGAAGAAAGGAAGCCAGTTATGATGAACTTCAAGTTAATGGGTCATCAAATGACCAGACATGTCAGGTCAATAGCGTAAAAATATTTGAAATGCGTCGTTTTAATGGCCAAAAATGAAACAAACATTACACGAGCATAATATTTTCCATTAAATCCAGCAATGC
>JARBER010029000.1:0-12467 GCA_030265075.1 Balanus glandula | reverse complement strand
GGGTCACGCGCCACAGGGGTCCGTTTGTACGCGCGGGGGCGCCTCCGATTTCGGGAGCTGCCGAGCTACCGACACGAAAATCGGTGTCCCGATAGCGCTTGACGAGCGCTTCCGGCGCCGTATCAATCGTGGCGCTGCGATGCACGGTGCGCGTGCAGGGCGCGTGCAAGCGTTTTGCCCCCGTCGCCGTGGCAGGCAGCGATGAAAAGGACAGAGGCATTTTCAGGGGTTAACGTAAGTAATTTAGGTGTCTTCAGGAAGCGATAGAGCACTTTTGATTTTCCCCAAACTTTGTGAATAGGTCAATGAGACCATGCTGAACCCAAAAATCAAGCCCATTTTGAAATAGCAGTTGGCTTTCCAGGTCAAACGACGGGGATCGTTCTGGAGCCTCAAGCTAATGGCCGATTTGATTTTGAAATGGTTATAAAGAATCATAAGGTCAAAATCTAGCGTCCGCGTCACTTTCACGATTTCAGATCATGACCTTCCATGTCAAATATGAGGTCAAGCCTTGTACCCATTTTAAGATAAAATCGGTCGGTAACTTCAGGCTCCAGAACGATCCCCTTCGTTTCACCGAATATTTGACCTAGAAGGCTAATGACCTGAAATCGTGAAAGTCACGCGGACGATAGATTCTGACCTTGCGAATATTTGTAGCCATTTTAAAACCAAATTGGTCGATAACTTGAGGCGCCAGAGCAATCCCCGTCGTTTGACCTGATATTTGACCTGGAAGGTCATGGTACCCGAAATCGTAAAAGTACAGTGGACGCTAGATTTTAACCATGCCAATCTTTGAAGTTAAAGGGACATTGCCACCTTTATGAAAGTTGTCCAATGTATCTCAAATGTTGCAAAAATATGGAGTAAATGATGTGACACCATCAATGTGACATATTTTTGCTTTGTTTATACTGATTATGTATTGACAAATGTATGTAAATTATAATGTAAATAAAAGAAAATCAACTTTGAATAGCTGCAGATGTGAATTTCATTGCATACAATAATTAGAGCTGAACCCATTTATTGTCAGAAAAATGGATGGATGGATGGATAAAGCAAAGTGGATAGACAAAATGAATCAACTTTTGGTTTGATTGTAATTTGCAAGACATTTACAATCTTCAAAAGGCTCTAAAGCAATTGCTGGACACTGGACTGGACCCTGACAAAGAAGGTTTAGCACTATAATGTATTGGCACCATAGTTCATAAGACTATTAATGTTCATGTTCGTCAACCCAGCAAACTTTTCGATGAAATGTGTCAGTGTCATGCCACTTGTGCCTCAAAATATGAAAAAATGGTTGTGTCTTGACGAATATATCAATTTGTCAGTTAAATTTGGTAATATCAGGGGGTCCAAACTCCAAAGTGCATATGGTGGTCTGCGTGATTTGCACCACTTGCCCATAGCAGTTAGAAACAGCAGGGAAATACAAAGGTATATTAATACAGATAAGGGTGTACAAACTCGATCATGTGATGTCACCACCCCTGGCCCAGCACTGGGCACCTCCAGTGTTGTTGGCTCCAAGGAATATCAGTCAGCTGATACGCATGTTGCTTTAACATAACGATTTTGCAGACCTGTTTATAAACTCAATTTAGGTATTATAAAAATGGCACAAGGAATTGAGAACCAGATATGGATAGGGGATAGAACAAGCTCTATTTCATTACCTACTGCTATTATTTCCACCTTTATGTTTTCCACCAGATTGCCTAAGTAACAGCTGACAAAACGATTTGCTTGATTTACCCTTGATATCTTGAGATCTACTCGTCAGATTTTCACAAATTAAATAGCGTTCGATTAGCATTAACACAATCTACATTTCTTTATTCAATCCAATTTCATAGAAATCTTTTATAGGGGCAACAGGGGCAAAAAAATGCTGGACATTTTAGAGGTACGTTTGATGCAGCACAGCTGCTAAGTTAACCAACCGATTTTATGTAATGGATAGATATCTATTGAGATTTTGAAAACTAGTTTTTGACCACTTCGGTTAAAACAAATCAAATGCCAACAAAACTAACATTTCGAGATATTGTAAAATGGGAAGGTATGTAATAATGCTACATATGGACGATGCACGTACCAAATTTAAAAGCAATATCTATTTTCGACTGACTTATTGCTCCCTTAGTATGTTAATTGAAGACATCATATTTTGAAATGCGTTTTTTATAGCTCATTAGGCTTAAAAAAACAAGCAAATAAAATAAAACAAATAAGATCAATGAGGCTTGCCATTTTTCTTTTGATTTCTGGTACCAATGTGTTAACACCAATCAATAGCTTTCGAGATATTAACCAAAGTATTGTATCATATACCCGTATTTACGCGTTTCAGTGAACCAAAGGCTGTCTCAACCTGGCTTATAACGGAAATATACTAATGTCGCTATATCCCAATATCTGGTGAAACTTCAGAGTACCCATAATGGGCGCAAAATGACCTTTGATGTCGATGCGCCCTAAAACCCCAATAAACAAACAAACAAATCAGAGTACCCATGGCTATAGTGCTATATTGACGAAATGAGTGTCTATGTTGGAATATTTCATTTACCAGCCAGTTCTAACCCCATTGGTCTCTGATATGTATTTTGTTTTCATCCAGGACCCTTCTGCCATATATTGCTGTTCGTCTTGCAAGTTTGAAACAAGCTGTCTTGCGAGGTACCGAAGACATCTTGAGAAACATAGCGGTGAACCACTATTTCGCGCGCTCTGTCCATTTTGTCCCAAAAAATTTGGTAATGTTCAATGCTGGTCGCGGCACGTGAGAAGTAATCATCAGCATTTGCTCGGGCAAAGCCAACAAACTGCTCAGCCCAGTTCCAGTAGATCAGAACCTGAATGTCTGCCTGCACCTGAACTGATCTCACCCAGACGCGAAGAAAGTCGGCGAGGTCTTCCAGCTTCTGCCTCTGATGCTCGGGATCGTGTGGGACAATTCTTGGTTTCCTTTCGAGAGGAGCACAATCTGACGCAACGTGCAACTGTGTTCTTGACTGATCATTTACTTCAATTTGTAGCGTCAGCTGCTCAGGAAGCAGTGGGAGCTCGTGGATTACCAGACCTAGACCAAAACACACTTGCCTCTTTGCCAACCGTTTCGGCTGTTCGTCGTTTTCAGACCAACCATAGAATCGAAAAACATACTAGATATTTTTACCCACTCGTCCCGCCAACGACCGTAAATCTCGGTACTAACGATAATGGCGCAGCTCAAACGTATCAGTATATTCCTATTGCTGATCAATTAAAACAACTTGTAAAGCACCCGAATTCTCCTCTTTGTCAGAAACTCCCTGCTGATATCTTCTCTGAACCAATTCAAGACGTTTTCAGTGGTACACAGTTCAATGATCGCGGGGACAATTCCATTTATCTCTCACTTTTCTACGACGATTTTAACATTGTGGACCCGCTGGGAAACAAGGTTTATCGCAACAAGCTAGGTGGAATACAGTTTCAGATTTTAAACCTCCCGCGCCAGCTACGTGGAAGACAGGAGCACATTTACATCGCAGTTCTTTTTAAAAGTTGCTACGTCAAGAAGTACGGCTGGGAAAACATATTGTCACGTCTTATTGGGGAACTCAAAACATTGGAGAGTACCGGATTTCAGGAGAAAGTTAACGGCAAAGAAGTCACGTTTAGAGTGTTCGTGCACCAGTTCACCGGTGACAACCTTGCTGTACACTCCATAGCTGGTTTTTCTGAAAGTTTTAGTTGTACTTCCCCGTGCAGGTTCTGCACCATAACCAAACCGAATCTTCAAACTACTTTTGATGAAAGTGACGTACAGCTGCGCACACAAGAAGTTTATTCCGATCAGGTAAAAGTCCTCGAAGAGAGTGGGTTTTCTCCAAAATTTAAGTCACTGTTTGGCATCAATAAAAAGTGTGCCTTAGATAACATCCCAATTTTTTTTGCTTCAGAGTGTTTTCCACCTGACGCGGCGCATGACGTACTAGAGGGGGTCGTTCCCTACACAATCCAGGCAGTTCTTCAGGCCCTGATAAAAGAGCAGAAGCTTCTGACGTTGGAGCAACTCAATCTGAGACTTGAGGGCATCCGAAACGAATGCAAAGGCGGCAACGTCCCTCAGCCACTTAAGTTGACGAATGGAAAGATATCAATCAGACAGTCTATGAGTGAAAGCTGGCTGTTGATTCGCCTTCTCCCACTGCTTCTTGGTGACTTTGTGCATGACAGCAATCCGGAGTTTAACGTTTTGCTAGAGCTTTGCAGAGTGGTAGAGCGAATCTTTGCGAGCAAATTCACGCGGGGTGACGTGTTCTACCTTCGTTGGTTGATCAGTAACTGGCTGAAAGATTTTAAGGAGATCTTCCCATCAATTTCACTGAAACCCAAGTTTCATTTTCTTTTACATTACCCTACTGCAGTGCTGAGGTTTGGCCCCCCCAGATGTTACTGGACCATCAGACACGAGGGGAAACACTCATTCCTGAAACGAACCGTCGTCCACTCCAAAAATCGTCTCAATGTCTGTAAATCGGTTGCTATGAAGCATCAGAAGTCTCTCGCGTTGAAACAAAGCTCTGATGCCTATCTACAGAGTCACGTAGTAACAGGGTTCCGAGCGCTCGCTGAGGACGAACAGGCGGACCTGAATCATGAGTACGCTTGCGGTTATGTGCTGGGTAGAGCCGTTGTAGTAGATGGCTGCGAGTACAAGAGTGGACTCGCTGTACTGCTGAATGTTGAAGCGTACGAGTTTGGTCTGATCGAAGCGGTTACTGTTGTTGATGACTGTGTGAAGCTGTTGCTGCTATTGTTAGATAGCGAATATGAGTCCCACAGAAACATATATCATGTCCGTCGCAGTCAGTTCCGAAAGTGCATCTCTGTGAGTGATCTAAAAGACCACCATCCACTGCAGGTGTGGAAGATGTGCCAAACGGAATGTGTCATTCTCAAATGGTATGTGGAATAATGCGCGGTGTGCCAGTGACATGTCATTAATTCCAATCTCCTATCTCACAGTGCTGTTCTGCATGCTGATTCTCGAGTACGATGTTCCGTTACCTAGTTAGCTTTCGTGGGGTAAATAAGCTAGTGACCGTGGAGGACAAACACACGGTAAAATCGAGATGTGCTGAGCTCTTCGGCTGCGGCGAAGACCAAGTGGCAGTGGAGGTGTACCTGGAAGAGTTTGGAGAGTATGCCGACGTCGCACCAGCGGACATGCCCGACAAGGGCAAGATAAGGTTGCGTCTAACCCTGGACCACAGTCTCGCCTCTGTCAGCCCAGAAATAATCCTGGACCACAGTCTCGCCTCCGCCAGCACAGAGCCTGCTTCTGATCTGGAGGTCAGGTAAGTAGTCATTGGGATCTTTGCCATCGATGTGTAGTGTGTACCAATTCATATTTCGGCAATTTGTTATTTCTTACAGTTAAGGGAAGGGTGAGTGAAGGCGAAGCGCTTGCTCGTAAAAACCCGTTAGTTTGCACTCTACCTGTTTAATATTTTATTTGTAGATATTTTGACAATTGGGTATAATAAATGATATAAATACGTTTATTTGCACAAACCGGTTTCGTTTATTACTTTATCACTGTGCAAATTATTGCACACTGATGAAGTAATAAGCAAAACCGGTTTGTGCAAATAAACGTATTTATATCATTTATTTTATATTATTTTGCGCCCCTTGTCGACACTACATAATACGAATCGAACGCAAAATAAACTACCATATATGTTGTCTACAGCGTACACGGGACATTCTGGTGCCTTTTTAATTATCATTTACGGGCTTTTTACTAATATTTAATCTGGTAAATTGCTACTGAGCTCAAATTTAATTAATTTCAAACCGGTTCCCTTCACGGCCTTTCAAAAGCTGCCCTTCCGCCATATGCTTAACATTAATGAATTATTCGCCCTCACATATGGCAGCGCTAGTGTGATGGTGTGTGGCAGGCACGTCTGGCCTGCTGCAGCGTTAGCCTATGTGTGCCGTTTAATCTTCCGGAGTTGAATGGTTAGCACCATCATAAAATGTTGAATTAGTATCTTGTACGTATGACCTGATGCCTTTGTTAGGCTTAGTCTTCAGTAATTTACTATGTAAATGAAAAGGCGACACCCTTTTTACAGACTGCTGGCCCGATCAAACATCATGGATTTAGGCTCTGTTCATCAATTCTGACTAACAAATAACATCATAGGTTTGACTGATAACTACGCGCTTATCTTTATTTGACTGAATATTGACCATAGTTATTGTGTTTAAGGTTTGCGAGCCCGACGCCGAGCATGACTCCGTCAGAAAAAACGCTTCCAGCCGACCTGGCAGTTCAGGAGCGAGACGAAGGAGGAAGTGGCGGCGCGCGAGGTGACGTTCCAGGCCTGCGAAGCAACGGCGGAGGCGCGCGAGACGACGGCGGAGACTCGAGCAGCCGAAACATTCTCAAACTTTCAAAGTGAGTTTGGTAATTTGACTTTATGGTTGAGTTTACTCACGAAATTGTTTGCTTTGAAGTACTCTACGTCAGGTGCATATCATGTATATTTTATATTTTGTATATTGTTCCGACGAGTCTTGCTTTGCATACATCTGGTAGATAACACGCACCCTGGAAGGCCTGTAAAAACTACGCGCCCTGGAGGGGGAGGGGTTGGGTGGATTTCGCCCTCCCCATCCAACTTGAAAACTATGCTACATATGGGCAAACGGGAAGCGGCGGTGGATAGCTTGCGACGAGGTCTTTCAAAATAATTTCATGGGTTTTTAGGTTTGGTCAACATTGAGGGAAAAAGGTCAAATTTCCCTTTTTTACATTTTTCATGGATTCCCATATAGCTCGAAAACTATGCAAGCTACAAACCAACGGTAAAAACCAATCAACAGCTATTGAAATTATCTAACATCTTAAAACTTGCAGATTTGATCTCTTGTCTATAGTTTAGGCTCCAGAGGTAAAATTTTTACATTGTTTTTTTAGCAGAAAGGTTTTCACTTATAACTTTGTTGTCGATACAGACAGTGTTATATAGTTATCACCATCGTGTTTGTCGTGTTAAGGCGCTTCAAATAGTATACTTTTTCAAACTGTTTTTGTGAACTTCCAAATTTGACCATTTTGACAGTCACGTGACCATAGGTCAAAATTTCAAATTCTTCCAAATAAATAATGTTGCATATGTAAAGATTGGTCTTGACGAGACAAACATGTTGGCATCAATTATGCTTCTCTAACTGAATTTTGTCGAAGGATATTACAATAAAAACTGATATGACCTCAAATGACCTCGGGTCATGCCACTCCTTCGAGGTCACTGGGGAGACCGATTGTACAAGTCATCAGCATTGGCATGATATAGTATGCTTTAGAAGGATTCAGACTGATAGCATGCGTACGCTTTGATTGTAATGCATATTTCTCCATTGAAATTTAATGGAGAGGTCACGATATTTTCCTATATATATATATATATATATATATATATAACTTGGCCCTAGGTCCCCGAAATAAAAATCCGAAATATACGAATAGGTACTCATAACCTTATATCATCCTGAAAGTGTCAAAATCAACAGCAAAATCTGTGGCTGTAGTACGACCTCAATGTTTGGAAGTGAAAACATAACGTAACCTAGTTTGGTGGCCTGACCTTTGATGATCCGCGGTCAAAATATTTATATAAAGTGTAAAGTTAAATGGTGAACAGGTATGCAAAAAACGGCGGCCGTTTTTTCGCTATGCTCGAAAACCCGGAGGAGTGTGCGGATTCCGGCCGCCGCTCCAGGGCGCGTGTTAAACATGGAAATTAATGGGCTGTCAAAAATATTTTTTAAAAGGTCTTGGTATTACACATTGGTATGTAGCTTGCTTCTCAATGCATAGGATACTTTGATTCGAAATCGAATCATCATTGTTTTTACAAAGGTCATATACATCAGGTATGTAAAAGTGCTGACAGTCACAGTCCCTTGCTGTGCATTTGTAACAACATGATGACTGCGAAGAGGCTGACATGTGCATTGTAAATGCGTAATACGTATGCAACCTGCGTTTGTAGGTCGGGAGTAAGCGACTGGTTCCAGCCGGAGACGCTGTCTCTGGGCCTGCGAAAGAAGCTGGAACATCAGGCGGAGCTAACCAGAAGAGACTGGAGTGAAATCACCGACATGCTGTTCGAAAACTTCTTGCGGAAAACGTCAAGGTAAGCTAAAACAACTTACGAGTGTGTATCTGACCGTCGCCTGCTTTGTATCCGTTTTTGTACAAGAATTACTCTCTGCCGCTGCCGCTGCTACTGCTGCCTAAGTCTTTTTTGTTGTATGGATGGCATTTTATATCAGCTTTGGATCCCTACTTATGATGCCCGTAGGGTCAGACAATGTGCCACTTGTGTCGTTGCCAAACCGTATCGATAAAAACCGTATTTTTCAGAGAAATATTGGTTGGGGGAATGGTGAGGGGCTGCTTCCTAGAGTTTGTATGCCGCAATTGCATATACACTTATTTTGATAAAAATCGAATCGGCATCTGTTCAGCCAAATAGGTATATAGCATTTATAGTGACAGCCAACAATGTGTGTTTGACATAGTGCTTCTCAAATCGGCGTAACGCATTGATGCCACAAAGGTTATTTGATATTGACAAAGAGTTCTGAATTAACTCTGGTCACTAGATTAACTTATTCAGGCTTTAGGTAATTGAGCTGACAACTTTCATCTGCTATAGGCAAGCTGTATTGGAATTATGTCAAAGTGTAAACTGTTAAGTGCTGTCTAAATTCGAGCAAAATTGGCGATATTAGTTTTCATTGGCCTATGTCACGTTCAGTTGGACAGTTACCGATTTTAACAAAGAAAATGTGTAGCATGCAGCATATTTAACTTCGTTGCAGTGTACCTGTACCTAGGTGATATATTGATACTCTGCCTGCACAGTGGAGGTGATGCGAATCCGCCCTTGTCGAAGACTATATACATTAATGTGTTCAGTGGGGGTTAACACGCGCCCTGGAGAACCTCTGAAAATTACACGTCCTGGAGAGGTCAGGATTTCGCCCCCTCCTCCCCCCCAATCATCTCGAAGACCTCGCTACGTAGCGACAAGCGGAAAGCGGCGCTACGCGCAGCGCCGCCGTTTTTTGCTGTTGTGTTGCTATGCTCGAATAACCGGAGGAGTGTGTGGATTTTGCCCCCCCCCCTCCCTCCCCCTCCAGGGCGCCTGTTAACCACTGGAGGGCTATTAGAGATGCAGGATGCTGGTCCTAGCGTTCCAGCTCTGTGCCTGTTTACGGCGTGACTGAAGCTGTGACTGACCAGGGCTGCGTCATAGGATTACTATTCCGGAGCATTGACTAAAGCCGTTACTCGCCAGCTCATTCCTTGGACGTGGCTGAGCTGTGACTTAAGCTTTAAGCTTGTCTGTACCGCTGGTGAGAATGCTGTGTGAATAACAAATATTTCACGCAGTTGTGGGCTTGACTGCTAATACTTTACCCTTTCCAGCGTCCGTCCATCCGCTCAACAGTATCTTTCCTTGGCTGCAGACATCCTCGACAAGTTTCCGTACCTCAAACGTGACCTTGCTCTGCATGATGCCCTGGTAAGGTGATCAAGCATACCACGGTTCGTAGGAAGGTGATGAAAGCCGCAAATGACATTTCGACACCGTTGTATAGCTGGTTAGCTGATCTCAAATGTAATCGTGATAAATTTTGCATTACTTGTCATTTTCATTTTAAGAAAAATTGGCTATCTGTGTTCCGAATGTTATATCGAGTGTCGCCTCTTTAAAGGTTTCCATCACCTGCCAACGAACCGTGAGGCACTTTTACGGTGCAACATTTAGGTGACCTCTGGTAACCTAAATTTTGACCTGACAAAAAGACTGGAGTATTTTCGATAAAACTTGTATCAAGGTGTCTGGTGCCGTTTTCCGTTTGTCGCAACGGAGCGTAATTTTTAAGATCTCTTGGGGATGTCACCTCCCTACAATTCGTGCTCTGCGCAAACCCCCCTACAGTGCGCTTCTGCTTGCGTTAGGTCGCTGGCCTGTGACATGTGATGATGCTCATATCTGTACTTGCACAATTCTGTACGTTCTCATCAATACCTATTTGGATGAGTGATATAATAAATTGAGCCAGACTCAACAGCGAGCACGCACTGCTGGGGAATGTCTGGTGACTGCTACCAGCTTCTCTAGCGGTGGGTCCAGTAACTACGGTTTGCATCTATTATATACTTACCCTCCCCCCCAAAAAATTGCAGGTCCATGCAATAACCTAAAAAGTCGCCGTTTAATCTTACGGCGGCTGGCTCTTTTCAGGCGATGATACGAGAGATCATAAAGGACAAGTTCAAGAACAACAGGAAGAGGAGGGTAGCTGATGCCCCCAACCAGTCGCAAGAAGAAGGTGGTACTCGACCTGCAAGCAAGAGACTGAAGGCCGTGGTGGGGCTACCAGGCTACTGCCCCCCGTTTACTCAAGAGACAGCCCCAGAGATGATGTCGCTGTCGAACCAGCTTCAGCTGCTGAACTGCTCACCTGCTGAAGCAGAAGACTTGCTGTCAAAGACGTTTGCCTGGAGGCGGCACCTCATCGTGAAAGACAACAGGCCCGTTCCGGACATCGTCAAGCTTTTTCCAGGCGTATTTTCGGGAGACGAGGTATGATATCTATACATTCTTGTTTGTTGTAATGGCCACTTGCTCTTCTTCCTTCTACACGCTACATTGGTTCCAGAATAAAGCTAGTGTTTCTTGACATAATACAATTCAAAATATTAATCTTGAAATTGTTATACACTTTCAAGATTAATTTTGATCAACACACCTTGCTTACTCCTTGAGTGTGCAGCTTTTTATGTTATTTATGGAACCCTAACAACTTGTTGTGTTGTAATCTCTATTTCGTGTGTTGCTCCTGATTTCAGTGAGTCACACTGACCGTTGTAGTCTTATTGGTTCAACTAAAGGACATTTTTAAAATGCATATACGCCGTGCTAGTCGGAAATGTAAAGTACTTATATGTGTTGGTAAACACGATGGTCATATTTATTACTCTAAGTCACTTAAAATAATTTGTAGTTTAGAATTATAACAGCTCTCGCGTCATTTCGCTTCTGACGTCGCTGTCTTATGGCGCCTTCCAGACAGTGGTGGGGATAGTTAAAGTTGCTCCGTCACTTAAAGTCCGTTACTTTGTAAAATTATGTGATAGGAAAGTATAGTGCAGGTTGAAAGTTCATTATTAAGCATATGCAGTCAATTCAAATCATTTCAGGCCTAACGGACTCGTAACATTTGCTTTACGAAGTAAATCAAAATGCTGCAAGTTATTGTTTTGGCTCAACTTCGTTTCTTTGTGTCCGTTATTGAAAGAAAAAAATTCGAATGACCTTGCCTTGCGTTTACGAATGGCCGTTGAACCTTCGCTTACGTTATTAACGCTACCTTACGAAGTAATGGACTAAAGGTAACTGAGTAACGTTATTAGTAACACTTTCAGGTTTGTTCGTCTAGAGTGATAAGTGGTTTTCACTTTATTTCAGTTCTGGCGCGAGGTGGGACGGATGGCCGAAACACCGGACATTCGCGTGGAGATGCGGCGCAGACTCCATCGCCACTTACAGCAAGCCAAAGACAAGCTCAAATGTGACATGGGTAAGATTTTATAGACATTTTTATTTGACTTTTGCCGATAGGCGCAAACGCTCTCTAGGTTTATCGTCAGCATTCAGTTTTAAATTCAACACGGTCCGTACCGACCCTGTATGCACGTTCCGGTCGTTAATTACTTTGCAACAAACCACTACCTATTATGGTCGGGTTTCTACTATTTCATAGTGCCATCAAGTCAACGTTATTTTATGTGTGTTGTGTTGTATGGGTTGTAGCGCAGCACGCGTCTAGCGCGCACAAGGATATGCTTAGCCCCATTATTTTCCCTTCTCCCTTCCGTCCCTCCCCATCACCCCTAAACTTACTCTCTTTTCTCCTTTCTTCTAAATGCTTTATTCTCCCTTCTCTCTCCTATCTGCTCTTCTCTATTCACTCCTCTCCTGTCCTCACATCCACTTCCATCCACTCCATCACTATTATTCCTCTCTCATGTTTCTCATCTCTCTTCTCCTCTCTTCTCTCTTCATTACTCTCTTCTCTTCTCTATACCCTACCCCTTTCTCATTCCTCTACATCCCTCTCTGCATTCTTCTATTCTCTCCTATCCCCATTCCTCTCCCCTCATTCTTCTCTCTTCTTTTCTCTCACTTCTCCTGTTCCATCTCTCCCTCTCCCTCTCGCCTTCCCTCTCGCCCTCCCCCTCCGCCTCTCCCTCTCCGCCTCTCCCTTTCCGCCTCTCCCTCTCCGCCTCTCCCTCTCCGCCTCTCCCTTTCCGCCTCTCCCTCTCCGTCTCTCCCTCTCCGCCTCTCCCTCTCCGCCTCTCC
>JARBER010028890.1:0-12469 GCA_030265075.1 Balanus glandula | reverse complement strand
CAGTACCTGCAGTGGGTGGTGAGCGGGGGAGGGAGCAGGGTGTTAGCTCCGGGTACCAGTACCTGCAGCGGGGGGTGAGCGGGGGAGGGAACAGGGTGTTAGCTCCGGGTACCAGTACCTGCAGGGGGTGGTGGGCGGGGGAGGGAGCAGGGTGTTAGTCAGTATCCAGCAGACAAAGCATTGACAGCATAGCTCGCCACGGGCTCAAAAATCTTCAGCCCTACCCTTCAGTCCATGAACTTTTGATCACCGCGCCCACGCCCGTTCAAGTAATTTATTGTAAGCCCATGTCCTGTTACGCCTGTTCAATGTTCATATTAAGCAACTAATTACTTCCACAACATTTGCATTCAATATCCTAGCGTATTTAGCTACTTCCAAATGATACTTGTGAAACTATAAACCATCTGTGCTTACAAAAGGCTAAGGCCACAGTAAAAGAGTGTTGCTGAAAAAGTGCACTTGCGAATTTCTTTGCCCTGGCCCGCCCAAGGCCCGAAGATTTCCCATGGGCATGCCCATGGGTAGAGCCCTTTATGAAATATAAATTCCATATGGATTTGGAAATGGAATGGAAATGGATAGAAATAGGACATTTTTTGATGAATTCATGGAAAAGAATATATTTTGATTGAAATGAAACAGACCATATCATTTTTTAGCACTAAAAACAGTTAAATATGCCGATTTAGGTGGCAATGGATGGAAATGGGAGCCCAATCAGTATGAATATGGAATGAAATGGATTTGGATCTGGCTGAATGGGATGGAACGGGATGGGGGCTGAAAATATGTTTCATGAAGGGCTCTACCCATGGGTATGGGCATGGGTATACCCATGGGAATATCCGGCCAATGGTGAACTCTGATTGACAGACACATGGTTTATTCATTCATTCATTCATTTAGTAATTAATGAGTGTATCCATTGACTCATTTTTTTTAATTAAATAAAATATGTGCTCACAAATACAAAGACTTATACCTGCATCACGGCAATTTTTTTATTGATTCAATAATTTAGTCATTAAATCATTCAGTCATGCTGTCATTCAATTGCTCAGTTATTCAATCATTCAGTCATTCAATCACTAAGTTATTCAATCATTGAATCATTCAGTCCTTCAATCATTAATTATTTCGCTATTTCATGTATTCATTTTTTGACTTGTTCATACGTTCCTGGATGTTTATTGAATGCACGCCTTCATTTATCTACCCATGAACGTTTTGGCCTGTTTCCGTTGCACTGCTGGCAACTGCTACTCAATGTCAGCAACATAAAGCGGGTCGGAAAATGATCAAAGTAACGAGCACATTTATATCACTGATACATTATTATGCACACCAAGGTACTATGAAACATTGCCACGCAAACCAAGACATTCACAAATATTTCAAAAGCACAAATACGTTCTCACACAATTACAGACACCCCAATTCGTCTCACACAAATCCATACCCACCAATTCGTTCTCATACATTCATACGCACACCAATATATCCTCAAACACTCCCACGCCTACAAACCCTGCCTTCTCACCTGAGTGTGTCCACGCATTCCTCCGGCTCGGAGCGGACGCTGTGCGTGCTGGCCCAGCGTCCGGGGCGTCGCCAGCCACCGCCCTCCGTGTAGTCCCACACGCTCTCCGGTCTCTCCTGGTCCGGGGCGTCGGCAGGCTGGGCCAGGCCCGGCACAGAGTTGGAGCGGGGTCGGGCCTGGTGCTGCAGGAGACCCAGAGAGCCGTCACGCTGCGGGGGAGGAGGGGGAGGTGGCGGGGCCGGGGAGCGGGGGTGGGGGAAGGAGGAGTGGGTTGGAGCTGAGGGAGGAGGTGCGGCGGACCAGGTGGGTTGAGGGGTCACGTGGGAGGGAGCGGACCAGGTCGGCTGCGGAGCGGACCAGGTCGGCTGCGGAGCAGAGGTGGTTGCGGAGGATGCTGGAGGATCTGGCTGCTGGCTGTCGACGGACCAGGCTGGGGCTCGCGGTGGAGAGCCACAGGCTCGCGGGGCGCGGCGGGGTGGCTCCGGCGGGCCGTTCTTTCCAACAGTGCTACCTGCCGGCGCAGGAGGTGCATCCGTCTGCACAGACGCCGCATCCAACGCCTCTGAAGTCGCCACCGCAGCCGACCGAGAATGATGCCGCTTTCTCCCGGCCACAGCCTTGCCTCTCCACGGTGCCTCTCCCCCGGCTTCCGTTACCGAACCTCCTGCTGTCTTCCCATCCACTGCCTCGTTCCTCTTCTCCAGATGTATGTCCTCCCTCTTCAGCTCTTCCTTGTTGATCTGTTTCACACCTCCGCTCCTTCTTTCCTGCATCTTCTTCTCCTCCGTTTCCTGCATCCTCTCCGTCACATCCAGCGAGGAGGAGGCGGACTCCAGTCTCTGCATCTCCCTCCTCAGCATCGCCTCTTGGGTGCTGACCGCTGAAGAGCCGGCCGCCACCTCGTCCAGGTTACGGCGGATGTCTCGCATCACCTCTTCGGCGGTCTTGGCAGGGTCGTCACTGCCTCCCGAGGTCACCGACGCTGCGTCGCCCGCCGGCGCTGCCGCCGCTCCTGATGGCGCAGACGCAGAAGCGGTTGCCGTTGTTGGTGTTGACTTGTATGTCAGGGATGTCGATCCAGTGGTCGCCGATGACGAGCCGGCAGCCTTTGATGTTGCCCAGGTAGCTGTCGCAGGAGACTTGATAGGAGCGTTGGTGATGACCTCAGCAGATGAAGCCTCCCCAGCGCCTACGGATGGCGCTCCACTGACCCCGACCCCACGGACACCTGACGTGGACAACGTCCCGGACCAGCTGCGGGTATTCTTCTCCGTTGTCTTCTCCGTCGGCGTGGTGGCCCGTACCTTCATGAACAGCGTACCAGTCTGCTCCGGGTCTCCTGCTGCAGATCCGCCTTCCTCCGCCGGCGGGACCATGGCGTTGCTCTCCGACGTCAGCGTCTTCTTCGTCATGGTCTTCGACGTTCTCTCCGTCGACGTCTTAGTCACGGTCTTCACGGAGGAGAGGAAGGAGCTTTTGGCGCTCTGCACATGCCCCGGCTCGATCTCCATCGCCTTCGAGGAACGCTGGTCCCGCTGATGGTGCGACTCGCTGGACTTCGCGACGTCTTCCTCACCAGCACACTCGCCGCTCCAGTTCTGACACCCGTCTCCCTGACGCCAACGATCCTCCTGCTCTTCGCCAGCGTACTCTAGGTCGCGAATCCCCTCCTCCTCACCGTCGTCCTCTTCGAACCTCCTCACCAGGTCCGCGAGCCGCCCGCCGGTGGTCTCCGTCCACTCCGCGGTCGGACTGCGTCTGCGGCGGCCGACCGTGCCCCCCTCTTGGCAGACAGTCCCCCGCTGACCCCCGTCCGCGGTAAAACGGGAGACATGACTTTGACACGAGCCACTTTCTGCGCTGCCAACAATTCCACGGTCGCATCCCGACGCGGCCGATCGGGGGTCGGAGCGGCATTCTCGGTCACCGATGGCGGTGACGTGTGACGCGAGCGGTGGCTCACCGGAGCGGTAAAGGGAGCGGTGTGACAGGGCAGAGGACGGGTCACAGGCCGGGTCATAGAGGGGGACATGATGTGTGTCATATCGCTGGTCATGTGGGAGATCATGAGGTTCGCCGTGTTGCAGACCATGTTGAATGTTGAAGGTGGAAGTTTGACTGTTCTGAGAACGATCATGCGACTGGCCGTGTGAAGCGCTGTGATTCTGATCATGTGACAGGTCAAGGTCATGGGACAGGTCATCATACACTCTATCGTGGTCATGCCGTGATGACACCAGAGGCTTGGGCAGAACCACTGGCGCCGCCCTGCCCCCTTCGACGCCACTTCTCTCTTCTCCAGGGATAATCAATCCACGCCGACTGTCATCACCTGCAGGGGTACTCAACCCTTCCTCTCGTCTCTCCAGCGGCTCGCAGTGGTCTGAGTCTATGAACACGACCTCCGGTAGATCGGGTGTATGGGTCGAGGCCCCCTGATGTTCCAGTGGAGGACATTCATCTTCAGTCTCAGAAAACAGGACGCCTGGAGTGCGCATGCGCACAGACGAGTCCTCCTCTGTCGGCTCATCCGTCTCCGTGTGACGCTCGTCCCCAGACGTCATGACGTCATGGCTTGACTCTGTGACGTCATGGGTCGACAATGTGACGTCATAACTTCGATGAGTGTTGCCAGACAGGTGACTGGTAACAGACTTTGTAGTGCAATTAGTTGGTGTTATATGTCCATAATGACTTTCTCCTTTCGATCTTGTGACGTCATAATGAGGAATACTACGTACAATTTGTTTGTTATCATGAGCTGTGCCGTTCCCTGGGCTGGCGGTCTGTTTGCAACCTGCCAACACATTATCATGCTGGCTGGCTGCAACTGATGCCACTATCTCCTTATGTTCGTCTGTGGAGAGTGGGAGCTGCTTACATCCAGTCGGTGCCTGCACCGAGTCGTGGGTGCGATCCCGCTCCCGGCCCGGTTTTGCACCTTTCGCCACCTTGCCCCTGGCCATCGCTCGTGCTGCGTACAGCAGTTCATCAAACGGCTCGTCAGGGTTGATCTCCAGTGGATCCCGCCCAGTGCCGTCATCACTTCTCGCAGTGACGTCATGACTCTCTTCCAGTCTCCCGTGCGGTACAGGATCCTCGGAGAGCTTGTGACGAATAGCAGTAGCCTCAGCCTGCGAGGACGGATCGCGTCCTCGCAGAGCTGTGGAGGGGTTACCAGACTCCACGCCACTGAGGCTAGCCTCAAACAGATCGCGTTTTTCGCCGACGGAGAGTTCTGAGAGGTCCCTTTCGCGCATGCACGTCAGCTGCTCGATCAGATCCTCCTCCATGCGCTGCAGGGTGGCGTCCACCTCGGAGAAACCGTCAGAGTGCCGGTTCGTCTCTCCACTTTTCGCCCTCGCCCCCGCCCCCGCCTCCGCTCCCGCCTCCCTTCCCACCCCCGCTCCCGCCGGGGTTTGGCAGCTCTCTCTGCCTGGTCTGCGCGGCTCTGTCATTTCGCGTCCGGTCGGGCGTGTCAGCGATGGATTTTGACAAGTCTGGCCCTGTGTCTGACCTGTCTCCGTCGCCTCTGTCACCTTCCCAACGACCGCCGCCGCCGCCGCAACCGGCGCTGAATCAGCTGTCGTGGTTATCGCTGTAGCGGTCTCCGTAGTCGGCTGTCGCCCAGTTGAGATATTTTCGAGCGACGGCAGTGACAGCGCGTCGGTATCGGTGCGGTGATTGGACGCACTCGGCACGCCAGCGGAGACCGGGGATGGCACGTCACCGCCGCCGCCGCCGCCGCCGGTGACGCAGCCGGTGACGCCCACAGAGGGATGGTCAGCTGAGTTTTGGCGAGACATGTAGCGGAAAGTGGCGTCAAATTCGTCAGCCAGCCGCTGCAGGTCGCCTTCTCCGCTGAAGCTGCTGTTAATGACTGCATCGGCGATTTCGTCAGCGCTCTGACCGCTCTCTGGGCTGGAGGAGCCTTCCTTCAGCAGCTCACGGTCCATTTCGGCGAGGTATTCCTCCAGCTGACGACTGGTGGCGGCGCAAAGCTTCCAGTTCTTGTCGGATGCTGGTGGTTTGTTTTGCTGTGTGCCTAGTTTTGCTTCAGTCTCTGTTGTTTTCGACTGACTTGGCTTAGATGGGGGCTCAGGATGCTGTTTAAGCTTGGTTTCAACGGCTGGTTTCTTGCGCGGCATCTGTGGAGAGGTGATGATGACGGTGTCGATTAGTTGGATCCTACCGCTCCGCGGCTTTTCGGAAGAATCTGGTACGACTTTAGACATTTTAGCAGACTTGGCTGAACACACTTCAACGACAGGCTGTCGTGCAACATCTGTATTCGATTCAACCTTTTTAGTATTGACTTCAGCACCTTCTACGTCATCAGGTCTGCCACCAGCATCACTCCCAGTTATGTCATCATCAGCACATTTCACACTAAATCCTTCCACATGCTGCTCTTGAGTCTTGTTCAGCATGCCATCAGTTTGATGTCCTGTCTGTTGCTTATCCCTTGGCATATAACTCGTCTCCTTCACCGTCGCTCCATGGACTGTCTCATCAAATGGCCTCTCCACTCTCCTCCCAACACACTCTTCGCCATCCACCGGGATCGGCAAATCACCTCCGCCACGCTCCTCCTGTCGCTCCTCCTCCCTCTGCTCCTGTCGCTCCTCCTCCCTCTGCTCCTGTCGCTGCTCCTCCCTCTGCTCCTGTTGCTGCTGCTCGTTCTTCTCTCGGTGCCCTTTTCCGTCCTCTTCCTGTCGCCTTTCCTCACCCTCTCCCTCGGTGAGCCGTTCCTTCCCGTCCAGCCGCCTCAGCGCGTCACAGTCCCCGCTCTCCGCATCCCCGGCAGTCGGCAGCAGCGCGACTCCCTCCTCCTCCAGGGTCCAGAAGGCACACTCCTCACCACCACCCTCGGTGTCGGCCGCGCTAGCCGCGCCTGATATCATCTCCCGGCTGATTTCCCCGCTGAGCACACGGCTGAATTCACGGTTGAGCTCCTCGCTGAAGTCTCTGCTCAGATCCAGGCTGAGTTGAGCCTCTATGCTGAGTTCCTGGCTGAGTTGAGCCTCTGTGCTCAGATCCTGGCTGAGATGAGCTTCCGTGCTGAGCTCTCGGCTGAGTTCTGAGTCGCCCTGAGACCAGCTGTCGATGGAGCTGGAAAGTTGAGCTTCTTCCAGAATAGTTTCCAGGGAGGATGGCTCCGGGCAGCGGCCAGTTAGAAGGGACATCAGAGGGTCGCGGCTGGTTAGACTAGAGCTGGGAAAGTCGCGGCCTGGTAATATAGAGCTGGGTAAGTCACGGGCGGGTAAAATAACGCTGGACGAATCACTTCCCTGAGATATAGTACTGGGTAAATCGCGTGTAAAACTTGCAGAAATGGAAGGATCATGACCTGAATAAGTCGTCCTTGTAGAGTCTTGGCTCATTTTCGAGTCGGTCAGAGTTGACACGGACCTGGCATCGAAGCGACTCGTGGTAGTGGCGGTCAGTTCAACGCCGGAATCAGAGTCACCCAGACTCTCCACTCCCGTGACAGTAGCGGCTTGTTCACAAACATTCCGCGGCCTGGCTGCCTCTCCTCCGCCCTCCGCCGCCGCCGCCGCCGCCGCCGCCGCCGCTGGCCCCGCCTTCTCCGCCCTCGTCTGTTGTTCAGACACAGCGGACATGTCACTCGGACTCGCCTGGCCGCGTGTCGCCTCCTCCTCCGCCTCTGTCCTCGTCGGTGTCGACGGTGCCATCGTCGCTGTCGACGGCGACGCGGCGGTGACCTGTCGCCGCGCCGTGTGGCCCGCAGCTCCCGTGTCGCTGTCGATGCCAGGCAGTGTCGACGCCCGCTCTGTCACCGGAAGCCGTTGTGATGACAGAGAAACGGGGGTGCACGTACCAGAGAGCTGTGACGTCATCGGTGCATTGGTGACGGTATTGGGGCGGGCCGGTGTTGAGTTGGGGTTGTTGTGACTGGCGGGTTGGTCTGTGGGAGGGTCGTCACTCTGTGGAGCGTGTTGGTGTAGTGGATAGCTTCTTTTTATGTGATCCTGTGAGTCGCTTTGATATTGATGGTCACAGGCAATCGGGACGTCGTTGTTGTTCATGACGTCATCTTTAGCTCTGCCTTCACCATGTGCGGGCATAACACCATAGCCTCTTATTAGGGGATCATCAGTCTGTGTTACATCACTACATTCATTTACTATAGCTTCAGTCTGCTTTGGATTATTAAAGTTACCGTCATTATCTCCCGTGACGTCACTCTCATCAATGACGTCATAACTCTCAGGCGGCGACCGTGGCGCCGTCCGTGGTGACCCCGAGAAGCCCGAGTCCTGACTGGCGGCCGTCGGGCTCTCCAGCCACCGGTCCAGTGGACATCCACTGTCCGGCGAGGGCCGACTCGACGAGCCACCCTCCGACGCCGGCGCGCTGTGCAACTCCAGCTTGGCCGTGCCGCCGCTAGATGGCGGTGGCGATCCGCGGCGCCCCGGCGGTCCCGGCGGCCGTGGGGGACGTCCGTGGACGCTGCCCGCCGTGACGGGAGCCGATGCGTGCACCTCAGCGTGTGCCACGTGAGTGTTGCCGCGCCGCTGTACCTTCGGCGTGACGTCAGCTTCCAGATGCCGCTCGAACGGGGGGTCGGAGGCGCCCGAGTCGTCCTCATTGTAGCTGCGGCGCAACGTCGCCTCGCGGTCACCACGCGCGACCTCGGCTTCCTCCGAGAACAGCGAGCGCTCGTCCCAGTCGGTGGTGTCCACGGAGATGTCGGAGACGAGGGAGAGACGCAGAGAGTCCTCGCTGACGGAGGGCTCGCGCTCCAGCATCTCCGAACGGCGGAGAGACGCGGAGACGGTGCGAGACACGGCGTCGTCTGTGAACAAGTCCTCGGTGCGCGCCGAGTCCAGCGAGGACACGGAGAGCCGCAGTGAGGACTCCCGGGAGCACACCGCCTCCTCCTCGTCGTCCGTTTGCGCGGCGAGAGCGACCGCCAGCGCCACCTGCCGCTCGCGAACGCTATCCCAGTCGTCCTCGCCGGCCGCTAGGGGCGCTCGCGTGGCCGCCTCCGCCACTGTGGCCACCTGTTGCACGTCCGACTCTGGCAGCCTGCCCGGCACAGCCACGCCGGAAGGCTCGCCGTAGTCCACGTTATCATAGAACGGTGACTCCTCTTTGGCGTGCCTCAAGGCTGCTGCATTAGCCGACGGCGGCTTCAGAAGCTTCTCAGCTGGCTGCACAACTAGCTTCGCGGCAGCTTCGCTCGTCTCGCTTGCCGGCGGGAAGCGAGGCGTAGCTATTCTACCGCCGCCGCCGCGGCCGCCGCTACCGCCGCCGCCGCCGCCGCTGCCGCTGCTGACGGAAGTGGGGCGCGCGGTGCGTTTATTTCTGTACATATCAGCGGCGGAGGAGGCCTCCGGTGACGAATCTTCACCGGTGTCCGGTCCGGTCGAGGTCAGTGACCCCGAGGTCAGTGACCGGGAGCGGCGCTCGGAGCCAGCCGTCCCGCCGCCGCTGTCACTGCTGGCGTCTGTTCGGTGGTCGGAGGCGGGCTGCCCCCGTCCCGGGTCGGTTCGGTCGGGCTCGAACTCGGGCACTGGGTCAAACTGGAACATCTGGCTGCGATGCTCGCTCAGGGCGGCGGCGGCACAGGGGGAGGGGTTACTGGTGTCGTGACCTGGCACCAGAGCGCCGTCTGGTCGCAGCATGTTAGCCAGCGCGCGCTCCAGCTGGCCGTCCTTCTCGTCTGAGCTGCTTCGCGAGGCGCGAAGCACCTCCTCGAAGAGGCTCTCGTCGAGACGGAGCGCTGCGCGTGTTTCGAGTGTTTTACGCGCTACGTTTGCGTCGTGAGACTCACTTGTCAGACTAAAACTGACGGGTCTCGAGTCCTCAGAGAGGACAGATCCCTCGGAGGAACGCAGGTCCTCCAGCAGCTGCAGGGGGTCCTCCGAGGACGCAGAGTCGCGAGGCGAGCGGGGACACTCGCGAAGCGCGCCAGGCGAGCCGAGCGGCGAGGAATACACCTCCCAATCATCATCTGTCGCGGGCGACCCCGGCGCTTCGGATAAATCCTTCTGCTTCGCTGACCTCCCAGGCACCTCAATCGTCATCGTCCGCCTCGCCGCCGCTTCTCCACCCGCTGCTTCGATAACGCCCATGCGCTTCGTGGCCTCGGCGTTCCTCCTCCTTGAGCGGGGCGTAGCGAACACCAGCGGAATGACCTCCACCGACCCCGCGGCAGCTGGTTTGTAGAAATCACCCTCATCGATCGAAGCGGCAGTCTGCTTCGCGGCGATCTCCGCCTGCTTCGCCGCCAGCTGTGCAAAGTCGGCGGGCGGCGGCAGAGAGGAAGTCGGTTTTCGAGCGGCTCGATCCGGACGCCTCGGCAGACTGTGACTCTGAATTGGACTCGGAGTCTGAGTCGGAGAGTCGGCCGCTTCGCCGGTTCTCTCTTCTGAAGGCGGCGGAGTGGGAGGCACCGTCGGCCCCCCGCTCCCACCACCGGACAGCGTGTTCCCCATGGTGACGTCAAACAGTAGATGACGTCACTTCAAAGTAACCTCTGACGTCACACGACACTTCACAGCAACTTCTATCATCACACGGTAGGTACGTCACTTACAGTACTCTTCGAGTTCACACGGCAGGTGACGTCACTTCACAGCAACCTCTGACGCCCCACGGTATGTGACGTCACAACACAGCATTGAGTGACGTCACTTCGTGTCTGTAAATCCCCGCGATTCGCTTCGTCACGGTGTGTTTATCAAATCGATTGCAGCAGGGATATCGTAACCTCGTGTGTTGAGCAACTCAGGCAAGCCACGACAAATCAACCACATCACCACATCACCGCACACATTACTGGCGGCCAGTTTTTGTCATTAGCTCGCCGCGTTCGACGACGGAAACATCATCTGCCGAGCTGCTGCTGATGTCTCGGCGAGCTGCCAGATGGCGACTGCGGCTGCCAGATGGCGATCGGCGGTGTTGATTGAGATCACAGATGATCAGAGCAGATTCAGTCTCCAGCTCCTGTCGTCTCCGGTTTGCCAGAGGTCGATGAGCAGTCCGTTGCTCGATGTCATCGACAAAGAAACGGAGGTCAACACTGGGCTACCAGACGGACAGGCAGGCTAACAGATGTCTTCACTATGTTCCTAGATGGCACCACTTTGTAGCCAGATGCCGAAACAGAGACGCCAGGTGGCACCACTTAGAGGCCAGACATCGTCTCAGAACGGCCGGATGCCGGCGCCGTGTTGTCAGACGCCGTTTTCGTGACTCGGACGGTGGCCGGCGTCGGTTGACGTCGGTTGACGTCGGTTGACAGTCGGTTGACGTCGGTTGCCGGCGGTTGGCGTCGGTTGACGTCGGTTGACGTCGGTTGACGGCGATGCCAGTCGGTGTCTGATCCGGGCGGACCGCTGGTCGGCCGGCTGATTGATGGGCAGCAGCCTGTGGGGTGCTGGTGAGCGCGGCCCGCGGCGGCTAAATCGGGCGTCAGGCCGCGCGCAGTCCGTCCGGCCACTGAAACCAAACAGTCACGTCAGATCAGGCCAGCACACGACAGGATCGATACAGATCGAGTCAGGTCAGATCAGGTCAGCACATGACAGGATCGATACAGATCGAGTCAGGACACAGCAGGATCGACAGAGATTCAGTCAGGACCAGACATGTGCCGTGACCACCAAATTAGATCCAAGATCCATAAGATTCACGATAGACTAACTTTCTAAGGTCCAGGATCCACATGATCCCGTGACGAATATTGTTCCCAGCATAGTTTGCCACGGGCCCAGAAACCTCCGGCCCTACCCGTACCCGTGCCCACGAACTGATTGATCACCGTGCCCATGCCCGGACCAGGCCCATTCAACACATTGTATGCCCATGCCCGGTCAAGCCCACCAGATTAAGCAAATCATTCCTTACACAACATTTAAATTAAATATCCTAGCATATTTCGCTATTTGCAAATGATACACGTAAAACTATGAACCATCTTTGCTAACAAAAGGCCACAGGCACAGCAACAGAGTATTTCTGAGAAAAATGCACTTACATATTTATCTGCCCAGTCCCACCCAGTACCCGAAAAATGTATATGGGTATGTCCATAAGCATACCCATGGGCATGGGTATGGGTATGGGTATGGGTATATCCGGCCCGTGTCGAACTCTGGTTTCCAGGAACCCAAATCCATATGATCCCACGAAAAATATTCGCCAAGGATCCCATTAGAAAATGATCCGGCATGATCCAGGATCCAACAAATTCCCACATTTTGAATTCTATGGATCCCGGGTCCTGCACATTTTTGGATTTTTGCACATGTTTGGTGACCACATGAATATAACACCATTGGCATTGAGTTCGGGAGTTTTGAAGCATGACATAGATGCATGTTTGTATTTGGGCACGACAAAAAGGCGAAATAGTCTTAACATTTAACACACGTAAGAACAAAGTCCCATCATATATGTAAATATCCAAGATCTACAAGATCTGACATTCCACAACTAAGAATTGTCCTGGATCCCGGATCCACAGGATACCTGGGAAAATAATTTATCAGTATCCAGGATCAACAGGAAGACACGACAAAATCCTCACACAGGATCCAGGATCCAACAAGGTCCAGGATCCTGGATTCTATGGATCCTGGATCTTAGATTGTGTTTTAGATCTTGGCACATGTCTAGTCAGGACACAACAGGATTGATAAATATCGAGTCAGAACTAGAGCCCGTCATGGAAAGGAAACTCCGTATGGATATGGAAATGGAATGGAAATGGCTGGAAATGGGACAAAATTTTGGGGAATTCATGGAAAGCGAATGGACTTGGATTGGCGTGAAACAGAATCTATGATTTTTAGCGCTAAAAAAGTGAATTATGCTGAACTCTGTGGAAACGGATGGAAATGGGAGCCCAATTAAGTATGAATATGTAACGGACTGGATTTGGCTAAATGG
>JARBER010028889.1:0-19579 GCA_030265075.1 Balanus glandula | reverse complement strand
TGTCCACCGTCCAGCGATCCGTCCATCTCTGTCCACCGTCCAGCGATCCGTCCATCTCTGTCCACCGTCCAGCGATCCGTCCATCTCTGTCCACCGTCCAGCGATCTGTCCATCTCTGTCCAGCGTCCAGCGATCTGTCCATCTCTGTCCAGCGTCCAGCGATCTGTCCATCTCTGTCCAGCGTCCAGCGATCTTTCCATCTCTGTCCAGCGTCCAGCGATCTGGCCATCTCTGTCCAGCGTCCGGCGATCTGTCCATCTCTGTCCAGCGTCCAGTGACGTCTGCCTATCGGCCCGGCTGCCGGCTGACCAGCGATCCGCTCCAATCAGCCGCCGACCACGACGCACCCTTTCATCTCCACTCGGGCGGAAAATGCCTTTTTGATTTTGTTGCCGGGCCGGCCGGCGGGCGTGGGTAAAAAGACAACACACGGCGCCGGCGCGGCGCTCCGGTACGCGGCGGAATGTGAGGCGAGGGACGCCGCGCCGCCGGCCCCGCGGACTGAGGAGACATGGAGACGGGGAGACATGGAGACATGGGAACGGGGAGACGGGGAGACGGAGGAGACGTGGAGACAGGGGAGACATGGGAACGGGGAGACGGGGAGACGGAGAAGACACGGAGACGGGGAGATGGAGAAGACACGGAGACGGGGAGATGGAGGAGACATAGAGACGGAGGAGACACGGAGGCGGGGAGATGGAGGAGACATGGAGACGGAGGAGACATAGAGACATGGAACATGGCAAAGAGGAGACACGGAAACGGAGGATACATGAAGACATATTAACTGGGAGATGGGGAAGACGGGGAGATGGAGAAGACGTAGAGACATGGCAACATGGATACGGAGGAGACACGGAGACAGTGGAGACACGAAGACGGCGGAGACATGGCGGGACGGTGCTGACACGTGGGATATATAGGGAGAGACGGGAAAGTCGGGAAGAGAAGGGAGAGTCGGGAAGAGACGGGAGAGTCGGGGAGAGACGAAAAGATCGAGGAAAAGATCAAGGGTAAATAAGAAAGTCAAAGATGTTGGTTTTGGGGGTCGAAATCTAAAAATTATCGCTCATTAATGAAGCTTCCTTGGAAAACTTGAAAAAATGTAACAGTGAGTATCAGAAAACGATTTCACCATACAAATCAAATAAAATGGCACTGAAAAAATAGTAGACCACAAGTGACGTTAAGTGACAACAAATGGTGACAGTGGAGCACCGTATACCGACTCTAGCTCCTGTAAGTCTCCCCCTGTTCCCCGAGCAGCCCTCCAGTGACGTCAGAGGGCGGCGAGCCGAGCTGTCAGCCTGACAGGAAGGTAGCCGACCTGACACCCCGACAGGCGTCAGGACACGGCCCCGCGCAGGACCTCACTCTCGCGCGGCACAACACCCACACGGGCGCCTGTGAAATCGCTCAGAAACGTCATGTTGCGCCTTTCCACCGCGCGCCGGCCAACGCCGCAACGCGCCACAATGCGCGCGCAGTGACCCGCACAGAGTGCGCTCACGGGGAAAATAAAGCCATCTGAGCATATCTAATTGCGATTATGTTGTGCCAGTGATCCAGACCTGTGTCGGTCCTAATCGGACACAAAGCAGCATGGCCGAACAAGCGACGCTGAAGCGATGGACATGGCGCACCCGCGCGACCGACGGCGCAGGACGGTCGGTCCAAGTCAGGGCGGAGCGCGGGTGGGGCGGGCCCCTCTTTGGAGTAATTGTGAGTGATGTGGGCTGCTGGCCGCGTGGCCGGCCAGGGTTTCAGGACCAGCACCGGCAGGGTTCCGGGCCACCGAGTCTCAATGTTGTTTTTTTATGATTCCTGACAGAGCGCTTTGATGCGCTGCGGTGAAAAGACCGATTGTGCGTGTGTCGCGCGGCGCTAGATCAGGGTGGGGGGAGGGGGCAGTTCGGCCAAATGGCCGCGGCGGAACTTGGCGCGCTGCATCGGCCCGTGAAAGCGGCCAGGTCAGCCAAACACGACCTCTGTGCCGCTGACACAATGGGGCCGGGCTGGCCGCGGCGAGCGACACAGTTCCGACGCGCCGGACACAGACGGCGGCGCGGCCGGCGCGGCGGGGACAGACGCGACGCACAAATACTGGGCCGACGAGCGATGCGCTCGGTGGCGGCCAACAGGTGGCGCTGCCTTCGGACGCCGGACGGACGGCACCGCTCCGGTCACTGTGTGCAGTGTGGGAGGTATTGACCACAAAAACCGGCTGAAATGGGCCGACAGAGGTCGGGGGTCACTGGGCAGCCAGACACACCACAAACAGACTTATTTTGACGGCACGCTGCCGGACAACAGACGTTGCTGAGCGTGTGGAACTAGGAGCAAAAAAATGTTTTCCAATGGGGTATTTATGTGACATGATGTATGACCACTGTAAACATATGACCTTTTTCTTTGTAGCAATTGCTGGATTGATGCTTACACAACACAGAAAACATTGAATATAATAAATGTTTCGGTGTAGAGCTAGAATAGCCATTGATGCATGAGTGCTTAAAGTATTACAAACAAAGAGTAATGTGCAATAACTTAGATGCTTATGACGTTCATGTCACAATTAAATCAAGAAAATCCAGAGAACGATTCCAATGTGTATCACGTTGATAGAATTTTAGTGCATTTCAATCTTATGACCGAATGATAGCATTGTGTATTCAACTCAATCATCTTTTATAAGGAATATTATGTATAAGTACAACGCATGTAACATTCACGTTTACAATATTGCAATATTGAAAGCAATGTCAAACCAGTAACACTGACGGCAGCAACCGATTCTGTGGAAGAATTTCCGGCCATGAATCATGCCAATTTTGCACAACGATTAGCCTATACAAAGCACCCCACTTCCTGTTCCTGTCACTGCATGACGCCTCATGTCATGACTTCCGCCAGGTCACCGTCAGCGCAGATCAGAGCCACCACAAACCGCCGGGGTTCCTGCTAAACAGTCACGCAGCGCGCGCCATTAATCTGCGTCCACGGAGGCGTCGGAGGCGACGACGGACCACCGGCGACGTCAGGGCGCGTCGACGCTGATGTGGCCGCTCGTCGAAACCGCAGGATCGATCGCCGAACCACTTCAATTGATCGCGTCGTCCCGATCTGAGTCAACACGGCCACCATCCATCGCCGCGCGAGCTCCGTCCGCCGACCGAGCGCTACACCGTCCACCACTTGTGGATCGGGCCAGATACGAGCAATTTATCTCGCTAATAAACTACCCTGCTTTCATAGAAAATCAACATCTTGATAACCTTTGACTAGATAAACAGGCCCTTCTGACCCCGCGTTTCTCCCGGCTAATCTGGTAAGACGCGACGACTATTCATCTAACGCGAGGGCAGGCCTTCGTGCTTTCTGTTTGTTTCCCTGCGTTAGGCCACTATTTTTCTTCCTCTTTTTCTGAATTGGGGATTAAAAGGCATTAGAACTCATATTTGCTCTCAGGCATCGGTGTGCGTCAGCTGCATAAGCGGATAATTCTCCTTTATTGATCACATGCTTGGGTGCAATAAACGAGAAAATACAGTGGAGAAAGAGGCAAGTGAGAATGAAATATTGAATTGTTTTCAAACAGACTCGCATCATCGAAAGTTTGGAAGCCGTGTCCCGGACGGGTGTTGAAGTTTGTAGTAGCACTATACTACAGCTGTCGTTGGAATGTGTCGGCTTCTTGGCGCGATAAGCGACCCTCAATTAATTGAATTTCGACACGTAACTGTTTAATTGTGGCAGAGAATGTTCGGAATCTTTACTACAGCCTAACCGCTGCCGCCTGCCCGAACAAGGTGAGGCTATAAATTAGGAAACACTCCAGTTTGGTGCGACCACAAACCGATGAGAAACAAAATAAAAGTTGTCCGGACGGTCCGTTGTGGATCACTTTGTGGTCGCTTGCATCATTATTGATGGAACATCAAACCGTAAGCAACGAACTGAAACAAGGACAATTATTAAAAAATAAATAATACAAAGCCGTAGCAAAATGTGATGCTAATCCATGCAAACGATAGATGATCATTATAGGAAAGAGCCTTCCAAAAACCCATTAACTTAGCCATTAAGTTCTTCCAAAACAGGACCAGAGTTATGCAGACATATGCATACAACCTCATTCCACCATGTCGCGTTGTTTTCCATTCCACATACATAGAAGATGGTATTTTAAAGTCATTTAGAAGCTTTCACTTCTATGAATTTTATTTGTAAGCGGCTTACGAAAGCAATTGGAGGCTTGAATGTTCTAACTTTATTTACTAAGATTATGTTGTTTCCTCAACGTCACCGACTGTCAGGAAAGGTTCTTGCCTTTGTTTTGCTGCTGGCTAAACTAATTTGGCCTAGTTGGTCTATTACGTACCTATTCGACATTTCATTTATCTATCAACCACGACTGGATTACAGCATGTCAACCTTGATTATATAGGCCACTGCACATCGCTGTGACAAGTTATCCTCCCAGAGTAATAACACGGCCTCGCGTACCGGCCACGTCACTATTCCAACACTTCAAGCAATGCGATGGTCAGTGCAGGTTTTTCTGGACATACCGGAGACATAAAGCCATTAATCGCACCCATTACACCAATACCAGCGACTAAACGCCGTCCTGGCGAGCTGTTTCATCGTTCCCGCGCCATCGGCACGCGCAAAAGAAACTCCCGACTGCCAGACGTCCAAAAAGCCTGCTAATCAGCCGCAAGAAGCCGGCTCAGCGGTTTCTTGCCGACCAGTATTCAATTAGGTGGCATGTTCGCTACTACCTGTCGCAGTTGAGCTAGAAACGTCTCGGACAATGCGGCGATCGTGGCGCGGCGATCGGGAGACGCAGCGGTCGGCAGAGAACTTGTGGATATGCTGTTTAGGGGACTGCTTCATTTACCAATTGCAGACAGGATCACTGGATGTGGTGCACGAATCATCCGCTAACAGTCTCTCATGCTGATGTATTCATATGTGTTTGATTTTGGTATTCAGGATCCCAGAATGAGACAGGCTATTAAAAAGTTTCACTGGCGAGTTCTTGATGTAAGTATTGAGTTTCTTCTCATCTGATGTGTTTTCTGATCGGAGAGTGATGCCTCCTCAGACGCTGATCTGAGTGTCCGGGAGCGGTGTCGAGTTTCCTCTGACGCGTCATCAGATCGGGTAGTGAGCGCCGGACCGACGACCAGCCACGCGTATCGCGGCATCCCAAAACACCGGCCCACTAATTAAAAGCAAACAAATTATCTTAATTACAAACGACCAGGAGGATATGATATCGCTACCTGTGCCAGGCATTCCTCGCCATCGAGACTTCGTCAACGGTGATTTGTCCCGAGGACACTTTCAATTAGCTGCCTCTTATCAATATTAATACGCGCGAGTGTGCGCTGGTACGGAAACCGCATTAATGGCTTCTGATGGCGAGCTTTTGGATTTGAGTGGAAATATCGCCCGCGGCTAGAGACATTTCTCTGACGTCCCATTAACAATAGAAGACAAATTTGGAGCATTCTGAAGCCACTAATGGGTCCGTGGATGGCGGATTCCGCCTGTAAACAAGCCAGTGTGCGTCCGAACAGAGCACAGGAGCGGCGAGAGCATTTAGAAAGGAATGCGGGGAGGCACAGAACGGGTCCATCGTAGACATGGCTGATTTTCTTTGTGTCACGGGAATGTGAAGATGGTGGGCTGTAATTCACGGGATGAGCTCGGTATGACTACATTAGGCGTCAGGCTACGTTCTACGTTGTGTCTTATAGAATGATTGACAAATACTAGACACTAGTATAGTTGCCTTTTCACGTAGCATTACTTCGAATGCTACTTATTTAGTGCAACATTCTGAGCAGTTCTTTCTTCTAATACAACTAAACTAAGCTTATGTATAGCTTACTGGCTTAGAGCGAAAGACCATTCGACTTGTCTCTTACAGTTACATCATTCTTTTGGGCGATTTGTGCACTGGGTGACATATTTTCAGGATTTAGTTTTGGAGTGACTGCTTCACACATATTTGGGGTTTATAACCATCTTTCACATTTAGCTATCACATCATATTTCTTCCATTGACAATTTTCAAAAGATGTTCCTCTTGGTCATCACTTCCCGAAAGTTAAGCTATAGCTACACATCTAAGTAAATACTAGTTCTCTTTTTACTATGGCATCAAATCAATGAATGCTCAACAGTTATCTTGATTACTTCTACTTCACAAGAGGACGGTTCCTGACCATAATATGATTATCTCCGACGATCTTGATTGTGCTGAGAGGTGCTGGAAGCCATACATGGCACGTAAGCTGGTCTGACTACGGTCGTGTGCCAGTCTGTGACCAAGTATATGGACTAGAGTGATGTCCTGACCGTATTTGTTATATTAGTTTTATGAGGACCGTGAGGCTGAGAAACTGCTCGAATTTAGTGCGCTTCTTTTCTTCCATCTTCTGAGAAAAACATCGCATACTCTCCATTCATAGTAAAGAGACGAACACTTCTCTTTGCAGTCTCTACTCTTCAATCTACTGCAAAGTACCATTGAGTAGGTTCTTAGACTAACCAGGTGCATCATGCATGCATGTCTTTTTAACACACTGCAGCCAGCATGCAATAAATATGGGATGTGCATATCCCAGATACAATAGCCGTTTTCATGATGGGTTTTTGCGCTGCTGAGGATAGCACTAGCGAGGTTTTCGAGGATAACCTAAAAAAAATTGTATATAAGCTGCAAGATAAATTTGTATATGCAATTTTGTGTTAGATATGACTCCCATGTAAGCATTTCTAGAACACAATGGCATGTTAAATTAGTCCTACAGCTTATATAAAAAGTGTCTGAGCTTATCCTTAAAAAAAACTCAACAATGGTATCCTTAGGAGCGCAAATATTGATATCGGGAGAACGGCTAAAACAAACCATAAACACTGGTCACTTTGTCACTGCAATGGTGCCCTTCATGGAATGGAAATTCCATATGGATATGGAAATGGAATGGAAATGGATGGAGATGGGACAAACTTTGGGGGAATTCATGGAATGGAATGTATTTGGATTGGAATGAGACAGACTGTATAATTTTTAGCATTAAAAACACTTAAAACGCCGCCGACATGCTGAATTTGGTAGAAATGGATGGAAATGAGAGCCCAATTAAGTATGAATATGGAATGAAATGGATTAAGATCTGGCTGAATGGGATGGAGTGGGATGTGGGCTGATAATATGTCCCATGAAGAGCTCTAATGACAACTTCAAAGCGACAATGGCTACATCAGCTGCTCTCCATGCTGTTTCTGCACTGGTGCATGTGGGAGAGCCCACAGCTCCTATGTTTTGCCTGTAGGTCCGTGCCCGCAGCACTATGACCTGCGCCGCCGACCTTTCGTACCACCCCCAGAGCGTCGTTGGCCGGAGCTCGGCCGCAATGGTGGTGCCGCGGCGTCCGGCCCAGCTGGACAGACGTGTCGGCTCCCATCTGCAGCGGCCGCGGCCTCTATCAGCGGGGCCCGGCCGTAAACCAGCGACACAATCTCCGTACGTCAGCGGCGGAGGCACCACCTGAGATGCTGTCCCCGCCGCCCCGCCCGCCGCCGGCAGAGCCACGCCGGGTCATCGGCGACGACGACAGACTGCGGACTGGGCGGGTCATCGGCGACGACGGCAAACTGCGGGACTGGGCAGGTCATCGGCGACGACGGCAGACTGCGGACTGGGCAGGAGTCGGCGACGACGACAGACTGCGGGACTGGGCAGGAGTCGGCGACGACGGCAAACTGCGGGACTGGGCAGGAGTCGGCTGCGATGGTCTGGCTGGCTGGTGAAGCCGTGGGTACCAGGATATGAGGCTGATGATGAGGATGATGGCGATGGCAAAGTTAGTACTCTTTTCGAGTAATATGAAACTGAGTGCAGTGCGCTGGCAAGATACTAAAAAATCCGGAAATAATTTGTGGGATATAAAGTATTACAAAAAATAGAAAACAATATCTTAAAAATATAATTTGAAAATGGCTTCGAAACACTTGGTTGTCAAAACTGGTTCCCCCTGTTGCCGATGGCCCATGGGATGCATCAGCACCAGTCTGTTCTAAGTTCACCCAAACTAGATGTCGAACGTGACGTGTCTGATCGGAGGGCTGACTTCAACACCACAACGAAAGCAAATAAGCACATAGATAACCGCCGCGACGACAGGGCGGCCAGCGTCCGTCGGCTGAGCAAACTAACCACCGCATCATCACCACTATCGCCGACCATCGCTCCTGGCGGCTCCGATCACGTCACGTGACCGCCTCAGCCGCCGGGCCGACCCAACTATCCATTTTGGCGGCCGTAAATGTCGTTTTGCAGAGCCTCCTTGCAATTGGAGCTTTGGAGGGGGCTGAGTGTGGTGACGGTAGCGGTCCGACCGAGTGGACCAGGAGTTACTGGGAAGGCAGTAGCCAGTCGACGGCTTCCTGTAGCTGACCGAGATGGCCAGAACGTCTATCTATAGTGTAGGATCATGATTGGACTGTCGGAGTTGTATTTGTATCATGACGATTGATGGAAGCCGGCGTGGCATGTGACTGGTTCGGTGTATATGAGATTTGTGGTATATTTATGAAGCTGATATATACCTACATTATACGTGTTTGTACTTGTCTTTCTGTGTTGATTAAAGCCGATGGTTCTCCAAGACATAATGCCATATTATCTTAATGAAATATTAGAGTACCCATGTCAAATTATTTTTCTCTACCAACTCTTACCGATGATGTATTTTAATAGCTTGAGCATTCCTGGCATGAAAGAGGTCCAGTAACATTTATAATGTACATACATACATGTATTTCATCGAGAACGCCATTTTACACAAATTGATAGTGAAACGGCTCAGAGTAAGTCGTGTTAATTGGTGACTGGACGATGAGCATTCCAATAAAGTATATGAAGTTTAGGTTAGCACTTCATTTGGGGAGTAAGATGATATTGCAACAATCGTATTACACACTTTGCCGACATCAGGTTGTAGTGATTATGGTTGAAATAAGACTGGTCTTCAATAAAGTGTGCACATAAACTTACTAATTCTCACTGGTGGCGCGACAAGCTTGTCCATTTCCAGGCTTTCCGCGCATCACCCCAAGTTTGTTTCGTTTCAGACGTTACACAGTCCTGACGTCATCAGCAAACAGTAAACAGCACCTCAGGCCAGCAAACAACAGTCACCACATGCCATATTTCTGACGTCACCAGATTATGTATCATAAATGCGCCACATAAACTCTGCAACCCCAGCATCGTAATACCGCCATGATAGTGACGCCATTAGTGTTAAATCGACTCGCCTGCTGCCGGCGACCCGAGCTCTCCATTTTTAACCCGATGCTGGATATGATTTTATTGGCGCGCTTCAGTGCGACCGAAGATTGCGATCGTAAATTGCCCGGCGCCAGCGGGCTCAATGGCAGCCCGATCCGGCGCGGCTAAAGACAGCGCCTCCGGCGTCGGCAGCTAACGAGAATGGCCGTACTCTGCCGATGGCTGCCAGGTCGGACGGTGCTCAGCCGACCTCGTCGTGATTAAAACTGCTCGTTTGGTAAATGTGAGTTGGCTGAAAGGGACAGTTTTAAAGTTCGTAAGTGACAAACATGCCGAAGCACTAGATGTTGAGGTGCAGTTTGCATGACTTGCAGTATCCGAACCTGTCGTACTTCTTTGTTGTGGTCGTTTTACATGATGGCAAAACTAACAGGAAGGAAGAATAGGTCACTCTTCTGTGATGCAGCTATGTAATGTAGCTGTTCCAACTACTATCTGTGCTAAATCTACCAATATGGGGAATATAGATCATCTAACTAGTTCCAGATATTGAGTGTTGAAAGTCATGTATTTTCTGACGTAACACAGCATATATTTATCTGATCAACACTAGATGTAGATTGTTTTGCTTACAATGCTATTTTACGTTTGCAACGTAACGTAAGGCCAATTTCTCAATGCTGATTGGACCAGCATTGAGAGTTGAGGCATAGCAGTTTGACGTGAGAAAGGTAAACAAATAAACAAACGTTGTTGATAAGATGACAAATTATTCACAAATTACCTGTCATTCGCTAATTATACTTGGGTTGGAAGCCTCGTCGATTTCATCTCACCCTACGGGCACATTTTCCCGGGTAATATCAACATATCTACATATTGCAGTTCTAGCATGACACTAGGGAATATCGCTGTCCACAAGTCTCACTAGAAAAAAGGGGATACGTAGTTTTTGATATAGTTCCTTGATGATATAGTTCCTCTCATATAAGCAGCATATCCCCAAACACTGCTCTGGATATTATATACAGCGGATTTATAAGATACGCATTGTCTCCGAAGCAACGTCTTGATGATTCAGCAAGCAAATATGGCAAGTGTATGGGCAGAGTTTGCGTGACCGCCACCTCCCTCCCTCCCCCTTCTAATGACGCGCCATCACTGCCTGGCCGCATGATATCTCCGGTGCGCCGACGTTCAAAGGCGTCGTGCGCCACAATCGCCGCCGCTCTCCGAATTACGATAAATTAGATATTTACAGCGCGCATCCCGCCCGCGCCGCGTCAGATCCGCCGCCGCCGCCTCTGATTGGTCGGCCGTTGAGGTCACGGACCGCGCGCGGTCACGTGGCCCGGCAGAGTGATCTGATGACAGTGAGGCGGCGGACAGTGCTTAGGATCGTATCGCGCAGATCGGCCGAGACGTGAGATAGTCGGCACGGAGCGGGTTGACCGAGGAGAGGGTAGCGAGGGACTCTCAGGCGGCGGGCGGCGGCACTGGCTAATGAACCGAGCTACCGATGGCCACAGCAAAACAAACGGAACCTTCAGTGACACGGTATAACTACATTTCAGATGGATGTATGTTAGATGTTAATGTATGCGCGAGTCGCTTGGTCGGATTGAATTTCGTATCAAATTCAAAAGTTTTAACTATTCAGCTTAGCTGTGTAACGAATTCATAATAGCGAAGGTTGAATGGAAAATGTAATAGGCACAATTATTTGAGTCTGCAACGGGGAGTAAACAAAGAGCATATGGCTATTAATTAGGCATAATTGTTGTTTTTATATATTTTTTACTGTTTAAGTTAGTAGTAGGAACCCATCTTTTAATTCATTTTTACTGTTCTTTTAGTTCATTTTACTGTTCATTTACCTACATTTTAAATATTTGTTTCTAAATATGTATTAGTGCTGCCATTGAAACTACGAATTTGTTAGCTTCCAGGATTAGTTATTGAAAAGATTGAAGCAATGAAATTAGTCACAGCACGTTTAGTCACATCACAGCACGTTTTACGTTCGGAGTGGGAAAACGATCAATTTATAATGTGTATTGTATAATGCATATGCATGGCGTATTCCTCCAAGCTTCATACACGACTTGTGCTTCAATTTCAGGTTTCAAAATGCATAGTTATTTTTAAGTTAACTGATAGGTTAACTACTTACACGCTTCTGCCTTCCACATAACTTGAACCCCACCCCCCTTCTTTCCGCCATGACTCACGTCCCCCTACCCCCCCCCCCCCTCCCCCACCCCACCCCACCGCTGCGCAGCCGCCTCGCCGTCAAAGTCAACATTTCGAAAACCACCCGGCACGCGTTCCTCGTTCTGAAAACAGCGCTCTGTCGTCACATCCCTGGTGCGGCGATCCCCATACCCCTCCCGGGCCCCTCCGGCCCCCTCACCCGCCCCCCCGCCCGCCCCCGGTCAGCAGACGTATCTGGGTTGCGTCGAGATCGACGGGAGGAGCTCCGCCGACGGCTGTCGTGGTCGACGGGGCGGCGCGCGCTGCCGGTGACGCGAGGCACATGTCCCGCCCCGCCGGCCATGGTCTCCGTCACTCTACCCTCCCTCTCTCCCTCCGTCACTCTACCCTCCCTCTCTCCCTCCGTCACTCTACCCTCCCTCTCTCCCTCCGTTACTCTACCCTCCCTCTCTCCCTCCGTCACTCTACCCTCCCTCTCTACTCTACCCTCCCTCTCTCCTGTCCGAGAAAGGAGGACTATGAACGTCCTGACTGATTCCAGTTTTGCTCTTATGCAGTCAGAAGAAGGGTTGAGCAGCGGTTAGATGAAAGCAAGATGAATTGGGGAGTGAAGCTTTCACCCTTTTTCTAATATGACAGCGGTCTCTTATCGTAGCTAATACTATGTGGTCACCAGAGAAGTCCAGATATATGACGGGTGCCGGGATCAGTCGGAATGTTATCACCTAATAATCCCTATTTCGTGAAATGTCACACCGCGTAAAATGGCCTCGACCAATGTCCGAGACGAAAGGAACAAGTTAACAAAGTGTACTGATAAAGCTGACCGGGAAATCCTATAGATCAATGCCATCGACACTCTAATTAAGTTTGTGGAACATAGGTGATTTTGAAAGAAGCTGGCTGACCTTACTTCAAACGTGTAAAATGCTAGGAATTCCGTTTCGTATGAATCGTGAGATAGCAGTTTCTTATGGTATTTCAATTGTAGCAGCGTCGAGTGATATGAATTATGAACAACGTTAATGGCTGGTTCAGTCATTCATCGTGAAACAGAAGTTTGTCAGTAATATGGGTAGGACTATTTTTAAAAAGCGTTTTCTACCAAAAACAGTTCTTTCCAATCTGTCACTAAAATTCGTTACAGTTGTTAAAAAATATAACCTCCAATTTTTTCAAACACCTATTGATGCCCAGCTAAGATATGGAAAAGCTTGCAAAGAGCTCTCTGCTGTATTGAAAAGCATGTAACAATAGATAGTAGTGTAATTTATATATCCTGGAAGACCCACTGGTAGTTCAAAAATGACCATTATTTATTTTAACATCATTAAGCTCAATTTCCGACAAGCTTCTTTAGCTGAACGAGAACCGTTTCTTTCTGCATTCTTCACATTATCCTTCATAACCCTAACCATACCTAGCAGTTCAACAAAATTAATATATTTACCCGTTTTGGGAGACCTGACATGACCATGGCGTGTCGTGGCATAGATTCATCAGTGTATTTGTTCATTCATCACCATGCCGTGTATCTTTTTTTGAACCAAGACCACACATTACTCTTTTCTCTTCAACCCGTGAGGCAATAATCAGTGAAACTACTTGGCCGCCTTGTTTGGGCGGTTTAGTGACCCTCCGCTACCCTGGCGTTTCTGACATTTACTATGGCGGCCGGCTCGTTAACCGGCTGGAAAACCGATCGCCAAAAGTGTCCACACGGCCCCTTCCAAGCGGTGTCGACTTACCCCCTCTTCCGCGGCCGCGTGCCGCCGTCGGCTGGCTCCTGTCAAGGTCATGGTAGCCCTCGGGGTCAGACAGGGATCAGCGGGGTCAGACAGAGAGCAGTACGGGGAGGTACGCCGAGGGAAGGGGAGGAGAGCCGATGAGGAGCAGTCGTCTTACAGAGCGGGCAGCAAATGCTGACTACAAAACTGACGGTCTTTGTCCCGTGAATTGGCAGGTTCAGCAGAGAAAACAACTTGTCTGACGTTTGAGTTTTTAAGAAGTGTTGTGTGAACTGTAGTAAATTCACAGTGTTATGTGATTGTGCTGTGCAGAGCACATTATGCATGCAGTAATCAAATCAGTTTGTGGTGTGCTTCAAAATAGTATTGTAAAACATTTCAAACCAAGGCATAGGCATATGTGCAAAACATTATTCTCAACTCTCAAAATTATAATAGTCGCAAGCAAAGCGGGGATTTTTTAATGTGTTAACCTGGCAGTCACTGCACTGTCGTATTTTCTGTAACACGTTACTGAGGTTGTTGTTTCCCCCCTCGTATCTTCGGAGCCAATAGCACAATCACGCTAAATCAAAAGTTAATGGATAGCACAGGAAATTTAATCGACAGTAATATAAATTTTGTTGACCTGGCGGTCACTAATGACGTCACAGATCAGGTCAAAGGTCAAAATCAAACTGTTTCAGTCTATGGGTCATACTCTCTATCAAAAGCGTTTGGTGGCGACCGAGATCATTCAAGGCGCTTTCCAAAGTATACAACACAATCTGCATGAGCTAAAGGGTGTTTTTGGCAAAAGTCAAGATCAAGGTCAGGTCACATGCGTCAATGTGCGAAAAATGCATCAGAAAGTCATGCAAAACATGTTGAATAGGTTATTTTACACGTATATTTCAGTAAATCAACATTTGACCAACCCAACTTATTTGATTGAGATTAAGGTCACGTTCAGGTCAAGGTCTGATCAAATGAGGTGAAATTTCTGCAATGATCTATTCAAGCAGCAAAGACATGTTTCAAGTCCAGTTTTTCCTTAGAACAACGATGCTGTCTTTTATATTTTCCGTATCTGCTCTATAAAAGCCAACAAACGAATTAAAAAAATATGACGTCATCAATTACCACACTTAGGGAATAATAAGTCAGTAAAAATTGAGATATTGCTTTGAAATTCAGTACCTATGCGCACCACTAATTTGTTGCTACGTCGCAAATTTCCCAGCTTTTTCAGTATCCTTTTGAAATTTTGGGTTTAAGGCATTTACAAAATCTCCTTTTTTTCATTTTGGGAGTCAAACACCACAATTTTATAAACCCGGTTTGCCCTTTTTATAGAAATTAACATTTTCAATCTCGACACGTTTTTATGTTCTTTATTACTGAGAATTCAGCTTCTGCACTGTCTGTTAAACTTAACCTGATTTTGGTGTAAACATATTGTGTAGTGACGTCACAAAATTCGCAATATCTTAAAAATGCTATGCAATCGAAACAAAAACATTGTCAGGGAGAAACAAAAACATTGTCAAAATTGGAAGTCTGGGGGTACTGAAAGTCTGACGTTGATGACTGCATTGGTTCTTGAGATGTTTGGAAAGTTCTTCAGGGGGCTCAAAAAGCCCCCCCCCCCTGTGACTTGCGGGTTAACAAGCGATGCGTTGCAATAATTTAAGCATAGCAGGTAAGCCTGAAGCATAAACATAACATTTCTTCCTGACGTGAAATATAGGTGCGTGATTTCTCACTTCCTCTTTGACGTGCTGTGTGAACAGAGCTCCTGAGATTCAGCGTTACAGGCGGTGGTTATTTATGAATGTCAAATTCGAATAGCTTCACTGATTAAAAACGTCAGCCGATCTGTCTCTCTATTGACTCTCCGAACCTCCAGCGCCCTGCAGATATCTGTCGTAATAGCTCGGAAAACGAACTCCATTTCCAACATCAATTGCTTCTTTATGCAAACTCATTCGTCCTCTTGTCTGGATCCCAACAGTAATTTCCGCATTTCCCGGCACCTTCGCTCGAGCTCAATCCTATCTCGGTTGCATATGTCAACTTGCCAGCTACTCCAATTTCTTCTACACTTTTGTATTTTCTGCGTCAATTGGACAGTAAAATAGCGCTTCTCACACCTCAACAAAAGAATCCAATAACCGGCCTTTATGTTCCTACAGAAACGGCTGAATTGCCACTTTTCCAAATAAACGAGGTAATTTGACAGTGTTAAATTGATTCCGATTATCGGGCCATTGTTTTATCGGTCTATTAACTTAATTCCTGAAGGGTTAAATGGATGTGAGATCGTCACGATAGGCCGGTCGGCGAGGTTTTCTGGAGAGGGTGCTCTGCTGGGGAGTTGAGCGGGCGGATGGAAGGTCACATTAGCTGGCACGTGCGAGGTTCTCTGGAGGACGGCTCGGTTGGGGTGGGAGAGTGGGATCTGGGATGGAGGGCCGGAGAGCGGAGGTACAAAAACCTCCTTACTCGCCTACCAAGGTACGTGACAGTATAGGGTTAGTACCACAAACCATGAACAGCAATTCCAAACTGAAACGAAAAACTACACGTCTAACATGTTTTTTTTTACAGAAGTTGCAGCTCTAAAAGTGCCACACGGACTCTAGAACTCATCTGTTTTTTTTTTTCGAAAAGCTTGTCCTTGCCTTGGCATAAAGAAAAGCTAACATCATAAGCTGCTAACTAAACACTCTTCATTCCCTACGTGTGTCATTTATTTACATCAGACTTTTGAGGCCCTCTTGCAAAAACTCGCCTTTTTTTGGTGTCACACCACGTTTAAGCTGTGACCGAGTAGGCAAGCACTGGTAGGTGTGTGCCACTAAGGATGCATTCTTCAGCTTTCGTGCTCATGCTCGTAGATGAGCTTTCCGTGTGACATTAATGAGGGTGCGTTCTGCGGATATTTCCATCAGGTCGTGCCCGTAGATGGGGTTCGTGTGGCACTATGGAAGGTGCGTTCTGTAGATGTTTTCATAAATTCATGCCCGTAGATGAGATGATCGTGTTACACTATTAAGGGTGCGTTCTTTGGATGTGTATGTCAGTTCATATCCGTAGATGAGGTCAGGTTAATACTATTGAGGGTACGTTCTGTATTTATTTTCCGGCAGCTTATGTCCGTTAATGGTGTCCATGTGACATTATTTAGGGTGCGTTTTACATGAGTATGTGGCAGTATGAAAGGTTGGTGCACCTCTGCCGGAGAGTCAGCTCAGCTGGCACTGGTGAGGCACATGGAGCCTTGAGTGGTGATGACACAGGGCACCAGCTCGGGCCATATTTTAAAGGAGTCTAGGCTAGTTTTCGAAATTATTGTTCGCAATGGAAGCGGCCTGGATTAGAACATATTGTATTCTATTCATCCAACAAAATTACGTCTATAAAATATGATTATTGGACTAGCATCTTAGTAATTATTTAAACAAAATATAAGTATGTATATGGAATCCTAGTTAACCCTCGCGCTGGTGAGGGGGGGGGGCAAAATGACCCCCTACGGTTTTTCCGGCACAGCGAAAAAAGGCGGCGCGCAGCGCCACCATTTTTGCATAGTTGTAACCTTCAATTGCGCATACTTTGGGAAAATTTTTACTCGGGTCATCTCAGGTCAGGTCACCAGACTAAGTCATGTGACCCCACAACCCAAAAAGCTTGAAATCGTGTTAAAGCCAGAGTTTTTATCCGATCAATTTTAAACTTATAGAATGTCATAACGGCATAAGTTCCTACACTTCCTTTATCTCGGAATTTTGAAATCTGTGACCTAAGATCAGGTCAATTTTTTATCTCCTCTCCCTTTTAAGTCAATGGGGAAATATTTAAATGCTTCCCTTTTCAAGGATATGCATAATATTAGTTCAATTACTTCTGGATCATGATATTATAAGGTATACTTGATAATCCTAGTGCAGTTTTTGTTCCATATCCCATATGGGGTCATTTGAGGTCATCCGGGGTCACCAACACGTTTTTTAGAATAACTCATGACATAATGAAGATAAAGAAGTAATTATTGCGGCAATGTGTTTTTCTCGTCGAGACACGTCTGATGATATGTAGATTGACGTACTTGGGTCAACATTTGACCTTAACCTGAGGTCAATATTTCAAGTTGACCTTGCAAGTTCACCATGCATATCATTCGAAGAGGATTGGCAAGATAAACACGATACGTGCACAAGTTTGCGTTATCTTTCTTAATCAAACAGCTATTAGCGAAAATCAATTTTGCCTAAAAGTGCCACTTTTGACTTCTATGACCTCTAGAGCCTAAACTATTGACCTGAGGTCAAATTTGACTACACACAGGCCAAATAATATGTTATTTGCTGTCAAATGATCGTTTGTCTCTACCTAATATATTTTACGAGTTATATGGGATTATATGGTGCGATATCCTAAATCTTGAAAATTTGACCTTCTATGACCTCTGGTGATCTCAAATTTGACCTTAGAAAAAATGTATTAAAAAGACCTCCAGTTTAATTCTTGAGAGCTTTCAAACGTATTTTTCCGCGTCTTTCTAATGCTTTTAATTTTCGAGTTACTAGGGGGGTCATTTTGGCCCCCACCAGGGCGAAGTTGTCTCAGAAGCACACCAGGGCACGGGTTAATTCATCCATGCAGTTGATCAGCGTGGATTTTATATCCACATTCCGTTAACAATAAAAATAAGTTGATGTCACCGGATCTTGGAACTACAAAATGACTATTCACGCTGGTGACCATATGTTTTCATCCTACTTCCTGCATCTCCACAACATATTCCTCCACACAGTCACCGTTTACCAACACGCACTTCTTTCACCGCTCCGCCAAACGCGGAAATAGCGCGAGGAAGAACGCATCGCTGGTGATCCTGTATCATAACTGCACTGCCATTTTAAATTTCTCATCAGTCGCAAAGCATTGGCTGTAAACTAAGTCCATCATAGAGGAAAATTCAGAACTCATCGCCGGTCACCATTTCTTAGCGGAGGAACTCTTCTCCGACCTCGCTGTACTGATTCTGCAGTGTTGCTGATGTCATGCCGTGCCTCTTTCTCTCTCTCTGGTGTTCAGTGAGCTCCCGTGGGACCCATTTGTCCCAGACATTGCGGTATCCTAGCTGTTTGATGATAGTGAGAACTGTTCACACAGAACTGCCTAGATGACGCATGCTGATGTGCCGATTCTTCTTAAAGAGGGCTTTCAGATTCTGGCTCATTTCATGTGCGCAGTGATGAAGGAATGAGGCGATGAATTTTATTTTGAAAGGCCATGTGCCAGTCACTTTTGACAATATTGGCTTCATTTCTGATACTCTTAGTGTCTGACTACTTATCGATCCCATATATTGTGTTTTTCGTATACATTTAATGTGCTTTAAACATATTGCAAAGGAGGTCCACCGGGATGGGTCAGAAGAGCGCGACAGCCCTCTCCTACAGGGATACAGGGGCGGGCAGACGTGCCTTGAGCAGACCGGGCCGTCACAGCCCTCTCCTACAGGGATACAGGGGCGGGCAGACGTGCTTTGAGCAGACCGGGTCACGCCAGCAGTCTGTGAATCTCACGGTCCGAGATGCCGGGCAATTAACCGGCGGAACTGTAGCCAATTAACAGCTGTCCCAACAGCTTCCGCTCACCTCAGTCGTGGCCAGTCAGTTCCCAAACTCCCCGACAGGCGATTCTTCATGGCGTGAAACCAGTAAAAGTTAGGCGCGCCGAGAAATCGCTCTCTTTATTCGGAGCGAACTTTGGTGGCACGCTATCTTTCTGCCGGTGACCTGGTGCCGCTGTGTTCCATCGAGCAGCTCCAGGGCAGGCTACAGTGACTAATGCCGCCGTGTTAACAGTGCTGCGCGCCGGAGATAGGCCGCCTATCTGCCGCTGGCATCCGGCCCACCGACACCCCAATGCAAATACCGGCAGAAAGCCAGTTTCCGGAACGCTAGAACTAAGGAGGCGCTCTTTAAAACACCGTTGTCACGACGCCGGCATTCAATTGAAAGAATTAACGAGATTCAATTTCAATAGAATGTTTACATAGAGGGCATTAGAGGACATTGGCGGGCTGACGGCGGGGATGACTCGGCGATGACTAGGGGAGGGATGCTGTATAGATCGCGGCGGTGTGGTGTCACGCAGAGGCGGGGTCCAGCGCAGGAGAGAGGGAGGGAGAGAGAGAGAGAGAGAGAGAGAGAGAGAGAGAGAGAGAGAGAGAGAGAGAGAGAGAGAAAAAAAAATAGAAAAGAATGATTATACGGAGAGGAAAATATAGAAAGAGTATGATACGGAG
>JARBER010028778.1:0-12470 GCA_030265075.1 Balanus glandula | reverse complement strand
TGAAAACAGAAAAATTAACTGTATTAAACAATATAATCAGTTTGTTTTCTGATAAATTTTCGGAAGGTGGCCTGTTTGCTTTAAGACATGCGCGCTCGGGAGACGTCATAAATTGTGTTGCCCACTCACTCGAAGATACACACCACCACCACCACTGCACTGTCTCTTTCTTTGTTAAATGAACGTTACCGTATCTTGTGTAAAATGCATATATTTGGATAACAAATTCAAATACAAAATACGAGCAACGTCTTTAATTTTCAGCTATGCGAGCAAATTCGAAACCAAGCGTCATTGCGCTTTCCGCGTCCAAAGTGGACCGGTCTCCAGTGAAATTCAGCCCGCAGAAGTCACTGAATCGTTGGCTCAAACTTTGTTTGATCATCGAAGTATTCCAACAGAGCAATACCCTGCTCGGCTGCCTTGTTCGTCACATTTTTTTTATAACCGCCACCCATTATCAGGTGACCAAGAGTGATCCCCTATCCCACCGACTCAACACCCCCCAGAAAACATCGAAGATCAAAGTCGCGGCACTACCAGCTAAGAAATAGATATAAACGTAAATAAGCATACAAGAGAGAATAATGTCCAGTATTAGTTGCGGTAAAATCATATTAGAGATGGCAAAAGTAGTCATTGCTGAAAGCAGCAAATGATAGCCCCCTAATTCAATCCTCTACGTACAGGCAAAACATACCCACTTACACACGTATAGTTAGTGAAGGATTTAAGGCACACATTCGGAAGGGCAGGGTGGTCATGTCTGGTTATTGTCATGCTGGTCAGTGCTGAGACTCCAGAGAGCCAACACGGCTAAATAATGCTTGTTGCCGGTTGGCCCCCAGAGCCAGAGCCAAGGTTTGGGTGATATTGCTTATTATGATGCTGCTAACTTAATTCAACTGAAGTAAAAACAATACAAAATAAACAGATGCATTTAACGTCTCGACGAAGCTTTTCAAGATATTATTGCCTGTATCCTGACTCCAATGCATAGGTGTTTTTGCACTCATTATTTTTTGCAGTTATAAAGCATGGATATAAAACAAGCTGCGGATAGAGCAGTCTAATAAGAACCAAACACCTCTGGCATCAATATATTCGTAGATATCCCCCTAAAACCGCCATAGCACATGCAGACCACATTTGGGCACCGTTCCACAAATGTACAGAGACATAAACAGCCGTAGCTGCCCCGGACGGGACCTGGCCGCGGGCCGAGTGCCCTCCCTCCCACCCACCACCACCATCGTCCGGAGACGCTGAGACAACAGACACAACGCGCGTCGACATCGAGACACCACCGAGAGCCGCCCAGTGCAGAGAGCCAAGCGGACGCGGCGACCAGACATGGGCGGCGCGGAATGTCGGACCAGCTGATAGCGATGGCCGCGCGTTTGTTCGGTCGGCGAACTGAGCCCGCCTCACGGCAGCCTTACGGCAGACAGCAGCACACCACGGACACAGGCCGACGCTGTCTGGAAGACACGCGCTCTGCCATCGATGCCGCGCCACCGAGGCCGACAGCAGAACAGAAGACAGCATAACATTATCGGTGGTGATTATAGAAGGGTCATGTTACATCCCGTACACAAAACAAAACGTGACGCAAACTATTGCCTAAAAGTAACGGCCCCGTCACTGCAGAATTAACATGAAAGAAGCAAGGACATTCAAACTAACACAAGCTACTGATTCAATCAAAATGGAAAGTGAACATAAATGGGGAGGGACGGCGTATTTCTTTTCCTTGCTATTGCAAAGGCTGCACGAAGCACTGAAAGCGGATTGGCGCCTCACGAGCCGAACTCTATCTGCTCACTCTATAATTGAATACAATCCCAAGCGACCTCAATCCAAAGTCCGCGGAGAAGGAGAGCTGACGAACGCACCGCGACGACAATCCTGTCACGATTACAGCGCGATTCTCTCCGGATACCGTGACGGCTCACAGAAAGTCGCGGACGGTCACGTTGTGTACACTTGGTAGTCACGGATACAGCCCCTCACTGCACTATTCTAGCTGGCGCCTCACCGACGCCGGTACATCAGCAGCCTCTGCGAGCCAGCGCTGTTGCTGGTCCGGCGGCGGCGGCCCGCTCAGTCGGTAGGTGCCTCCAGACGCAGGCTCCGACCGGCCGCGCGCCAGCACCGACACCGAGGGCCGGCTACGTCGCGACCATGGCGTTTTACTGGCCGCTGCACTGGCCGGCTCAGCCGCACTGCAGCAGCTGAACATACTGGCTAAAACTCGGCTGGGTACCCCTAAGTCCGCCGGGCGACTGGCATTTCCGCGCGCACACACACATCTGCACGCATAGTAGGTCCGGCCATGTCGCGGGTTTGGCCGCACAAATCCCCCGGCTGCTTGACGTCGCGCGCACCAGTCCCATCTGCAGCGCGTCGTGACGTCACCCGCGTGTGACGTGACACCGGAGTCGGTCAGCCGCGGGCTGGTGGGCTGCGGCGCCCGGCCGGACGCAGCGGACGGCCGCACGGCGCGCGTCACCGCACGCCTGGCCCGCCACTGCGCCGCTCCGCCCTGTCGTTAGTACCTGAAACACACGCAAGGGACGCGTCACAGCTAGTAGTGTAGCCAGAGGGGGAGGCCCCTCGTGCATTTTTTGTTAGCCTGGTCTAGCTCTATGTGAGGCTCCTCAGATGTTTAAAGTTTGATATGTTTAGACCTTACATAGTAAGATGAACGCTGATCGTGACACAAATTTAGTATTTGTGCTCTATATAAACGTCAGGTTACGTCATTTGGGAACCAGATATACTACTTCGAAGACCAATGATGATGATGATTTGGGCTTTAGGGCGCCTCAACAATTGAGTTATATGGCGCCCATTTCGAAGACCAATGTGGGCCTTCAAAAGACCACAGTGGGCCATATTGTGAGCCTTTAATGTGGGCCGTATTGTGGGGGGAAGCGAGAGTGTGAGCCTCTGTGCAGAGAGAGACGTTGGTGTACCGGCGTCGCTGAGAAAGGTTGGGAATTGGCATCGCACTGTTGTAACTATTTTCCCCTGACATTATCACACAATATGACCCATGTCGTCGTCGCAACATACAGCCTTATCATGAGAGAAACAATGAGTCTGGTAAGAGGGTTGTCGGAAATATCAAAGCGGTAGACGTCTTCTATCAGTGCCGAGAACCGTGATACAAATTTGAGTGGACACAATTTGTCGTGAGACAGTCACTGTTTTTACCTCTGGCCTGAGCAGTGTGCACGACGGCGCGACAAGCTCGCACGGACGAACTTGGCGTACTGTCGTGAACGGATTAATTAACTCATTTTATCTGCACATAAATTAAACAGCTTTTGATTTGTTCTCGAAAAAATATATTATTGTCCATTAAGTGCGGTTGTCAACACAAGACATACTTCAGACAATACAATTTCACGCAGCATTATGGGGTCAGCGGTACAGTTAAGGTAGAACATAACAACAAACAAAATACAAGTAACAGCCAATGAGCAAAACATGTGTTGGTTAAAACATAAGCAAGCAGATGATTATGTCTTGTTTACACACACAAGTTTAAAAGAACACCTCAGTCCGAACATATTGTCACACAATTGTACAAAGCACTTTATTATACACAAAATAAGAGCACAATTTCTATGTCTATGTTGTGTTACAACTACACTCGGTACCATGCAATTCACGGCGAACCGGTGAGCGCGGCGGCCGCCGATTAGCCCTCGGCAGTCACGCTCAGCCCACAACAGACACGCTCAGCCCACAACAGACACGCTCAGCCCACGGCAGATACGGTCAGGCCACGGCAGACACGCTCAGGTCACAGCAGACACGCTCAGCCCACAGCAGACACGCTCAGGCCACGGCAGACACGCTCAGGCCACGGCAGACACGGCCAGCCATCAGACACGGACCGACAAACCAGCACGACAGGAGTCAGTCTAACCTGCAGCACGACAGACGTCACAGTCTAACCTACTGCACCGACAGACGTCACAGTCTAACCTGCAGCACGACAGACGTCACAGTCTAACCTACTGCACCGACAGACGTCACAGTCTAACCTACTGCACCGACAGACGTCACAGTCTAACCTGCAGCACGCAGACGTCACAGTCTAACCTACTGCACCGACAGACGTCACAGTCTAACCTGCAGCACGACACAGTCTAACCTGCAGCACGACAGGCGTCACAGTCTAACCTGCAGCACTCCAACTAGTCACTATGCGCTCAGAGGTAGGGTGGCCAGGGCAGCTGAAAGCTAGCCAATCTCATACCGACTAACCGTTCATAGTTTGTGTATATAGAAACGGCAGTATCTAGCGATGCAGCCCTGTGGGACAGTGGCGGCAGGTAGTGATTGATGATGATAATGTTTGGGGCTTAAAGGCACCACGCTTAGGCAGGTAGTTGCTGACTTCAGCTTCAACTTTACCCCGACAGTCATAAGCGAGTAGTTTATCATTAACCTTAAATTCTCCTAAATTATATTCATATTAGTTTAGCTTATCCAATGATTAATGAAAGGCATTGAATTACTCTTAGTGTACAGTAGGTTGCCACACAAATAACTTTTTAAATTTTCAGGACAGCCCTTGATGAAATTGTTATTAAGGGTGAAACAACATACCTACTTAAAAGTTGAAATACAGACAAATATTTAGAGGTTCAGAGTTAACGTTTAATTCCATTCATTAACACGCGCGGCACAAGGGGGTACATTTAACCCCCTCCCAAATTGTGTCCAAAACTCAAAAACCAATAAAGATATTAACCTTCGCCCGGATGGGGGGGGGGGGGGCGGATGATGAAGTCCCTCCCCCACTGAGGTTTTTTGCGATAAGAGCTGACACTTTCAGTAGGCTCTGGGTCATCATTTGCTCATCTTCTGGTGAAAGAATGGATCGAGTCATGCCAGGTCACGGAGTTATGACGTCATAAGAGGAACAATTTCAGAAAAATTTCTCCGAAAATAGCATTTTATAGCTAAACGTCAATTACACGCCTAACGGCAGGGGAACGTATCAAACCCTTACCCCTGGCCGTCCGCGTTATGAAATATGCCCTGCCCAGGCGAGGCAGGGCACATATGATGACATTTACCAAGGTATATTCATAAAGGTAAGGGCGTAAGAACTCGGGTCACGTGATGTCGCAAACCCTGGCCCAGCGCACGTGCGACTGTGCGCCGGGCACCTCCAAAGTGGTTGGCTTCAATGAATCTCAGCTGAATATACTCCCGTTCCTCTAACATTAGGATTTGGGAGACGTTTTTTGATAAATATAATTTAGGTATTACAAAAATGTCAGAAGAAATCGAGAACGAGACATGGATAGAGGATAGCAAAAACTGTCAATTCATTTCCTAGCATTATTTGTACCACCTTTAAGTTTTTCACCAGACGGCCTAAATAACAGCCGATAAAACGATTTGCCTAATTTACCCCTGGTATCGAGATCTAAACGTCAGATTTTCACAAATCAAACAGCACTTTCGATTCCCACCAACAGAATCTACATTTATTTATCCAATACATTTCCTAGAAATATTCTATAGGGTCAACAGGGGCATAAAACACGACATTTTAGAGGTATGTTTGATACAACACAGCATCTGTCTACCAGCCGATTTGGATATATATCAATAGAGATCGAATTACAGATGATATTTCATTATATTTTTGTTTAAATTTCGCAAATACCAAGACCATAGCTGCATAAAGCATCTTCGGTCATCTGGATCTGCCGTCATGGCCAGTGACCAGTCAGAGAGCAGGATGCAAATTACGTCACCATCTGTCTCCTTATTTCGTTATTAACAACAACTGCAACAGTCGGTAAAAATGTATAGTTCAAAAACAATTAAAAAATACTTTCAAATTATGTTTCTTACAGAAAATACCATAAATCATTATATTAGGCATCCTGCACCAAATTAATTACGCAATAAATACAAATGACATTAAGTTGATAGGCGATAGGCTGCAAATAGAATGAAGCCGAAGTTGCAAAACAGGGGAAGATTTTGACGTTTCACAAGTAATTTTGCTGTAAAACGTTTGTTATTACTAGATGTACTGACCACCTGAGTCGGTGGTGGTGGAACAGTGACAGCTTAGGTGTCCCTAACTACACACCAAATTTAAACACAATCTGCGCAGCCGTTCCTGAGATATATAATAGGGGTGTGCACGTGCGCACGTGCAGAGGTACACACCCCTGCATTATGTAAACGCATCGGATGAAAGGTTCCTATCCACACACCGAATTGGAACACAATCGGCTCAGCCGTTCCTGAGATATAGGAGTGTGCAGGTGAGCACGTGCAGTCACCCTACCCCTGGCTTTGGAAAAGTCACACTAAAGTGTCCCTAACCACTAAGGGAAAACGATAAATGTTTCAGAACTCGTAGGAAATCACCTTTAAAGCATTGTAAATCTTTCATTTCATTCGAAAAAGAAAGGTTCTTCTAAAATGCTTAGCTCTGATTCCAAAATTTAGGGACTATGCCCAAAGAAACTAAAAAAATGATTGAAAAAAAGCAAAAAGAAAAATCCAGGATATTAAAAAAAAACTGAATATATGTAAGGGAACTAAGCAAGGAAGACTCAAACGGAGTTACAAAAACAATAATTAAATTTCTGACTGATTGATGACACCCTAGTGTAACACCCTGTGCAAACACCCTGTGCAACTCATGGCGTCATTTTCAACTTCACTTGTTTACCAGATATCGCCAAATATGTGTTATCATTGTCTTTGGGAGACAAAACGGATCCAGAAACATGTTTCGTTCATTTTGATAAATGTCAGAATTTGACTTTATTTGACCTGACCTTGACCTTCCGGGGGCCAGATTGTAAACATGGTAAATACTATCGAGTTCTGCGTGTAAAATAATCCATTAAACGCATTTCGCATGTCATTCGTAGACCATTTGCTAACATTGACCTGAACTTGGTTTTTTGTTTACAATTTCCCTTTTGCTTATACGGATGATGTACAATGTATTTGAGCACAAATTGCATGACAATAGTCACAATATAATGCATTGAAGGGAGCATATAGGTCCCTAAACAAAAATACATACATTTCAACCTTTGACCTGGTCGTGATCCGACCGGTGACCTTTAAACCAAATGTCAAGGCATTTTCAGACTCATCCGGGTTAAGTCGATGCCTGGTTAAATTATGTTAAAACAACGGAAACTTGCCATACAACTGCAAAAATTATCAATATATGTTGTAAAAACAGAGCATAAATACAAGTAGTAATACTGCGGGCTTAGACGTGATCCAAAATAAATTATATAATATGTATACGAGACAAAACATATGGAGGTTGCCTTTGCACTTACTCATCGCTTGCATATCATGAAGTTAAAATAATAATCGCGTACAAACTCTTGGTTGATTTTCGGCCGTTTAGTAAACATGTAGCACGAGTTGACAAGCGTACCTGTAGTAGTTGGGTTTGAACGGTCCTGCCTTGTTGAGTCCCATGTACTTGGTCTGCTCGTCAGTCAGCTCCGTCAGGTGCGCGTCGAACGACGGCAGGTGCAGACTGGCCACGTACTCATCTGGTAAACACACACACGCTATTAACTTCAGACTGGCCACGTACTCATCTGGTAAACACACACACGCTATTAACTTCAGACTGGCCACGTACTCATCTGGTAAAAACGCACACGCTATTAACTTCAGACTGGCCACATACTCATCTGGTATACACACAGACACACGCGATTAACTTCAGACTGGCCACGTACTCATCTGGTAAACACACACGATATTAACTTCAGACTGGCCACGTACTCATCTGGTAAACACACACACACACGCTATTAACTTCAGACTGGCCACGCACTCATCTGGTAAACACACACATGATATTACTTCAGACTGGCCACGTACTCATCTGGTAGACACACAAACGATATTAACTTCAGACTGGCCACGTACTCATCTGGTAAACACACACACGATATTAACTTCAGACTGGCCACGTACTCATCTGGTAAACACGGACGCGCACGCGCACACGCACGCGCACGCGCACACGCACACGCACACGCACACGCACACGCACACGCTATTGGCTTCAGACTGGCTCGATATGCAACGGTTTTTGAGGGTCCACTTACAGTCGATCAATCTAAATCAAATACAATGCGGCACCGTTTTGGACCACGGCGGATCGAATGGTGTAGAAATCAGACTGATCGGTCCCAAAGGCTCGTTCCCATAGGTCTCATGGGCATAGGTTTGCCTGCAACGGTTTTTAAGGTTTTTGGCCCGATTTGATCCACTTGCAGTGGAACAATCTATTATAACCTTTAGCGGCACGACGGATCGAAGTGAAAAATTCAGAACGATCAGTCCCATAGTCCCAGTCAGTCCCAGCGGAGCCACTGACCCTGCCCCGACGAGATCTCGTTGAAACCCGTCATGGTTTGCATACTGGCATGTAGGTGGCCAGTAAGCAACACCTCGTCGGGGCCGGGTCAGTGGCTCCACTCAATGTGGGGCGGAATCAGGGCAACATTTAATTTCCCCAATGCCCCCAAATGTCCTACTGAATGACTTTCTATACTTTGCACAACGGCCTAGGTAAATGCGTTTGTGTCGTCTTACCAAATTGAGACCAACCACATAATACAAATGACGACATATTTCATCCGAAGATAGTCAGCAGTCTGATGTATAGTTACTTCTTAGTCACAATTTTAACAATACAAATATATAGGCCATAATTTCCATTAGAATACAATTGCCAAGGACAACGATCTTAAATTCGAATTTCCCAGCGCCGGTCGCGGCACCTAACCTAGCTCAGAGGTCCCGGCATGCTGGCAGTTGGTAGGCCAATTTGAGGCCCATCCATGTCACAGGTCATACTTACCATCTGCACACTGTGTTTTAAATGTTACTTAAGTTAACTTAATGGACAAAGTAAACTTTTAGGATAAGTATTACAAAATACAGAAAACAAAAATAAAACTACTAAAGATATATAATATAATACCTATATAAAATAATACTTAATATTAATCATCAGATAATGGGTGGCAGTCAGAAAAAAAATGTTGTTTTGTTTTTCCTGTGACCTGGACGGGCCTCTTTTCAACTGCCAGCATACCGGGATCTCTGAGCTAGGTTAGGTGCCGCGACCGGGGCCGGGAAATTCGAGTTTTCAGAGCCTCTAGTACGTACCCATTTTCTTGGGCAGCAGGTAGACATCGGCCTTGTAGCGGCCGGCCGGAGCGTTGAACAGCTCGATCAGCGCCAGCGCCTGCCAGGCGAAGGGAGGGCGTCTGTCAGAACACAGCCAGAGCACAGCCAGAACACAGCCAGAGCACAGCCAGAGCACAGCCAGAACACAGCCAGAACACAGTCACAACACAGTCAGAACACAGCCAGAACACAGTCAGACCACAGTCAGAACACAGCCAGAGCACAGCCAAAACACAGTCAGAACACAGAACACAGTCACAACACAGTCAGAACACAGCCAGAACACAGTCAGACCACAGCCAGAGCACAGCCAAAACACAGTCAGACCACAGTCAGAACACAGTCAGAACACAGTCAGAACACAGTCAGAACACAGTCAGAACACAGTCAGAACACAGTCAGAGCACAGCCAGAACACAGTCAGAACACAGTCAGAACACAGTCAGAACACAGTCAGAACACAGTCAGAACACAGCCAGAACACAGCCAGAGCAAAGTCAGAACACAGCCAGAGCACAGCCAGAGCACAGCCAGAACACAGCCAAAACACAGTCAGAACACAGCCAGAGCACAGCCAGAGCAAAGTCAGAACACAGCCAGAGCACAGCCAGACCACAGCCAGACCACAGCCAAAACACAGCCTGAACACAGCCAGAACACAGCCACAACACAGCCACAACACAGCCACAACACAGTCAGAACACAGTCAGAACACAGCCAGAACACAGTCAGAACACAGTCAGAACACAGTCAGAACACGGTCAGAACACTGTCAGAACACAGTCAAAACACAGTCAAAACACAGCCAGAACACAGCCAGAACACACCCAGACCACAGCCAGACCACAGCCAGACCACAGCCAGAGCACAGCCACAACACAGCCACAACACAGCCACAACACAGTCAGAACACAGTCAGAACACAGTCAGAACACAATCAGAACACAGTCAGAACACAGTACAGGGTGTCCCGATGTTGATTGTCTGTTGGTAATTTGATCGTATTCGCCCAGTACTCCAAAGGAATCAGTGCAAGTGAATCATGACCATGCCTGACGACGTCCTTGCTGGACAGCTGATCACGTGACCCAGTCAAGTCACCTAAATTCAGCCAAGATGAATTTACAGGAGTCAATTTCTGAGGAGTACCATCTGTGCACACAGCCAATGTCTACAAGATAGGAAAACATACTTTGATGACGTGCCTCCATGCGGTTGACATGGTTAGCGATTATCTGAACTAGACCATATGGTGCTGATAAACTTGGGTATCCGAGTCTCAGATAAATGGATGCCTCGATTCAACAAGCGAGAATCACTCGAAAAACACACTGGTCATAGGAACAAAACTGCGCTGTCTCGAGTAGCTAAGATCATGCTAGCCACCGCATCCAAGAAAAAATACCAGATAAGGAAAAATTGGCTATGAGACTGAATTCGAAGGGTGAATTGGTGTCTCTTTTGACTGTCTACAAAGCATATGTACAAATGCATGCACCTTAAGTCATTCAAGCCCTGCCGACATTCAATTCAATGACGTCGTAACTAAGCACAGAAGCTGAAGAGAATGACCTTCGACCTTGAGCACAAAAATGGGACTGTCTAGGACTAGCGATGCTTTCTTATTAGTGGTTAGTCTTTCTATCAACACACAGCACCCGCTGAACCCCTAGAAAAACCGCATCTGAGGCCTGAGCGCTTATCAGCCCAGAAGTGCCTTTCATAAAAGACGGTTCCCCCAAATTGTGGTCTGGTCTATGAAAAGCTGCCATAGGCCTAAAGGCCTATGGCAGCTCTTCATAGACCATGGGATATATGACGTCACCAAAGCTGGACCGTAGCGGGGAATTCCAATGCGGAGAATGTGCTGAAGAGAGTAGTGTCATCAGCGATATAATATAAACAAGACAAATGGTCTTCATCCACGTTAAAAGTTTGGAAGGGATGTCAGAGGAGATTTCCAGCAGGATAAGGCTCCAGCTTTACAAGCGGCTAGGATTTGGAAACGGTGCCGTATCAGCCTCTCGCGGCTACAGAGGAAAGCATATAGCCGGGCAACAGCCCTGATCAGTTGCCACTACAAAATATTATGAGCATCACGCACGGTGAGCTCGACAAGATGGAGCTAACTAACCAAAGTAAGCCATAGTCGGGCACATCAACAAATGCATTGTAAAACATGAGAGCGGACCCACCGAACAATAGGTGACCGCGATGTCTGAGCCCCTGAGGGATTGTGTCCAAATAAGGGAAGGATACAGTGATACAGAAACCATTGGGTGATCATTGCTCGTTTTGTAGTTCAACACTGAACAAGTGGCAATCAATTCCGGGACACCCTGTAGGACACAGCCAGGACCAGACATGCGCTCGGATCCCAGGCACCTAAAACTTGAAATCAAGACTCTGTTAATGATAATGAAAACGCAGCACTTATAAGCATTTCAGCCGGTCGCGTCCGGATCCCTCCATCTTGCCTGAAACTGTTCGGCTTGTTGGGCTATCAAAAACGTGAGCAAATTGCCGAATATCCAGGATCTGAATCAGGGAATAAGGAATCTATCCAGATCCCTGATTCCGACATAATTGGACAATTTTAACGGTATTATGATGCATTGATGTGCAGAAGGAAATGGAGGGAGAGATACTGATCTGTGTGGCGGCGGAGATGGAGGGAGAGATACTGACCTGCGTGGCGGAGATGGAGGGAGAGATACTGACCTGTGTGGCGGCGGAGATGGAGACGACGAACGATGGCACGCTGGAGCAAGTGAGGTTAACCAGCCGCCCCTCTGCCAGTAGCACGACCCGCTTGCCGTCCGGCCAGATCACGTGGTCGACCGAGGATCGCACGCGCTCCCAGGTCAGCTCGGGCGTGCGCAGTGAGTTCTGCGAAGTCAACCGAGCCACCAGTCAACCGAACCACCAGTCAACCGAGCCACCAGTCAACCGAGCCACCAGTCAATCAGTCGCAAGTCAGAAGAGTCAGTCAGACGCAAGTCAGCAGTCGGCAGAGTGGACCGTTGCGGGCCGGATAGTGGCGCTAGGCCAGCGGCCAGACAGTGGCGCTAGGCCAGCGGCCAGACAGTGGCGCTAGGCCAGCGGCCGGACAGTGGCGCTAGGCCAGCGGGCCAGACAGTGGCGCTAGGCCAGCGGCCGGACAGTGGCGCTAGGCCAGCGGCCGGACAGTGGCGCTAGGCCAGCGGCCGGACAGTGGCGCTAGGCCAGCGGCCGGA
>JARBER010028667.1:0-12470 GCA_030265075.1 Balanus glandula | reverse complement strand
GACGGACAATAGAGACTGTCAGCAGGTGACGGACAATAGAGACTGTCAGCAGGTGACGGACAATAGAGACTGTCAGCTGGTGACGGACAATAGAGACTGTCAGCAGATGACGGACAATAGACACTGTCAGCAGGTGACGGACAATAGAGACTGTCAGCTGGTGACAGACAATAGAGACTGTCAGCGGGTGAACATCAGTGACGTTGGCAGCTACGGTCGTGGAGCGTATGGCAGCCGTGACGTGACGCAGCCGTGACGCTTCTGTCACCGGATCAAACCATCACCATGGCGATGGTTTGATACATCATTGGTACATCATGTCTGCGACATGTTATGAACCAATTGTAGTTCTAGTGGTGGCAAAACGTGGAACCGAGGTCCCGGTCTCTATATCCAGTCTAGACCCAGTTGGCTTCAGACTAGGTCTCACCAAATGATACCGGGTACAGATTGGTTTCAACTTCAGTTTCATGCAAGTAAGAACAGTAATACGCAGGGTTCTTTGTGATGCTGGCCAATATGAACAGAATATAATATCCCGTGCTTGACCCGGGGGGGGGGGAAATATTGCCCCCCTGACGAATATTCAAGATAACTCAGAGCGCAATGAGCTATCGAGCTTAAAATTTAGGAACCTTATCCTACATCAATTTGACATCTTTGGAGAAAAAAAAAACTAAAACTTTTTGAGATATATGGAATTTAGTGACGTCACTACACACGACTTTTACGATAAAACAAGCATATGTTTGACAGGCCACACAAGGAAAAATTTAAACCAAATTGTAATCTGAAAAAAAGCAAAGCATATTAAATTGCAAGGGCTACAAAATGGCTATCTCAGTTTTTGGGGACAATTTGGATTTTGACCCCAAAACTGTCCAAATTGTGATTTTTTTGAAAAAATGATCACAAAACAAATTTGTCAAAGATATAAAAAAGGGAACAAATATGGTTCAGCCACATATTAACAATGTCAATACAAAATTTCAAACCGATATCTTTGTTTTTGACGGACTTATTGCTCCCTAAGTACGGTAAGTAGTGACGTCATATTTTGAAAACGCGTTTTAGGGGATTTTAAAATCAGTTACAGAAAAACAAATAGCACCAAAGTAATCCTGAGATAAAACTGGTCTAGAAAAAATCTTTTGTAGTTAAATTTATCATTTTGAAAATTTGACCTCATGTAACCTGACCTTGACCTGAATGTGACCTAAGCCTAAATTAAATGCGTTTTTATGGTCAAATGGTGATCATAGGTGAATTATACGCGTAAAGTTGCATATAAAACATGCTTTGTATGACTTTCTAGAAACAAATGTGATATTGACCTTTTGTGACCTGACCTTGACTTTGAACTCTACCGACAATCTAGATTTTTGCCCATGCATGATGCTTCTGATACCATTAGGAGCACTTAGGGTGAACATGGTCGCAATCCAAGTCTTTGAATGGAAGGCATAGGCGATAAACGTCAAAGTCTCATTTTTGACCTTTGACCTGACCTTGACCCAACATATGACCTCAACTTAACAAAAAAAATATGTTCTAGATGCGTCTTGTCGAGACCTTTCGATTGCCGCATTGCGCGTCCCGCTGTGACGCTTGGTTCCGGAGATAACGAGGGGGGCACTTTTTGCCCCCCCGCCCCGGTCAGTGGTGTTCGGCTGAGACCCCGGTCAAGCGCGGGTTAATGCATTTTTACTGGCTAGTTTTTCCTTCAAAACGTAAAAAATGACCTGAGGATACTGTTTGTTGCAGCACCATACAAGTTACACGCAACAACTAAAACTTAGATTGTGTGCATGGTGAGCGATAAGTGCATTGATAGGTGGTCTATTTTGTACATTGAAAAGCTATAAGTTAAATTTTACAAAATATCAACTTCGAACTTGAGACCAATATTCACCCAATACGTATCAATCACTTACATGCCGGTTTTCGTTAATAAATAAAAAAAAACTTTAACCACACATACTACAAAATCCAAAATAGCATTTTTTTCTGAAAATGTTTGATGAAAACCTTCGCAAAAAAAGTTTGATAGCCGTGCTCAATGCTCATGACTGGTCATTTGATATAACATAGTTTACAATAAAATATAATATTGCAATATAATATAATACAAAATCATTTACTTCAACAACACTACCTTTGACACAGCTTTTCGCAAACCCATATTTTTCACCGAAAAATCAGAACTTGACGTCTCTCTGAGCCTTTCAGTGTTGACCTATCGCAGCTTCAAAAGTTATTCTTTGTCGACATACGCGGAATTCATGTGAGACACGGTACTAAAATCCTGAAGACGATATTCCCGTTTATTCAAAATTACTGCAAAATAACGTGAGGGGGCTAGAAAGAATGCTCCCCCGTAACTTGCAAGTTAACAAAAGTCGACTAGAAAAACGTTAACAGTGCACATACCTGCCTAGGGCAGAATACATCATCCTCTGAAATATCGTAAAAGAAAGATTTAGCTGGTGATGCAAACCCAGCATGTGTACGGCTGATCGTGCTGACTCAGTTTTTCGCAAACCCATATTTTTCGCCGAAAAGTCAGAACTTGAAGTCACTCTAAAGCCATTCAGTGTTTACCTATCGTAGCTTCAAAAGACCATCGGAAGCCCCTAACGATGGTCGTTTGTGAGAACATTATGCAGTTTTTCTTAAAGACAGCTGACGATGCGATCAGCAAGCGAATCCGATGAGTTTTAAGAATTGTATAATTACTTTTGAGCTTTACTGTATACAAACCACCCGCATTTTTTTATAAAACCAACGCTCTGGATCCAGCAATGCATGCGTATGCCGCAAGCACCATTCCTCACCGTTTGTTTCTGTTCACAGGCGAGCGCTGCCACCTTGGAGAAGCCGAGGTCGACTGAGACGCTCCTCAGCACCGACCAGCTGCCTCACGTCGTCCGGAGTGTCACAAACGCGTCACTGAACGCGCCTCGCAGGGAACGCCTCTTTCTGCCCAGGATCAAGTTCACCAGGACATGCGTGACGTCATCGGCCACCACCACGGGCAACTTCAGCTCCACCCTGGCCGAAATACTGACGACGCTGGCGAGCAACAAGGACATGCTAGCTGATGGACAAACCTTGATTCTGCAGGCAATTTCAGAGATCACTACGGGGACGACGACATGCGATCTAACTGGCCTCGAGGCTGGCCAGGCGGAGATCACTGGCAAAGTAATGGACCTGGATTCTGACATCGAAGAACTGGATACTGACATCTCGGCTGCCATAACGGCCGCCCAAGATAAGATTCTGGAAGATTTATTGGCCACGCTTAAGGCCGATAAGGACATGCTAGCTGCCACGCAGCAATCGATTCTAACGGCGATTGCTGGAATTACAACGGGAACAACATGTGACCTAACTGAACTCGAGACTGGTCAAGATGATATCCTTGAGAAAATAATGGATCTGGCTGCTAATCTGGACCTTAGTGACATCATAGCCGCCATAACGGCCGCCACTGGCACGATCACGGGTGGACAGACAGTCATCAACGAAAATATTGCTGCTTTGTCATTAGACCTCTCGACCGCCAAGAGCATGATTATCACCGCGATAGAAGGTATTGCAAGCGATCTTGTGGCCATATCGATGCAAATTACCGACGCAAAGAGCATGCTCGTAGATGGACAGACCGACATAAGGAACGATATTTCCGCTATCTCGACACAGATCACCAACTCGGAAACGAAGATCATTGCTGACCTCACAGTCCTGCTGGAAGCACTGGATGGCCGACTGGACACACTGGAAGCAGGTCAAGAGACGATATGCGATAAAATTGAGGCACTGGACGTCAAGCTAGACACCATCATAGACAAACTGATGGACGGAGACGACGGAACGGACACCTGCCCGGAGGGCTCCACCCTAAACGACGGCCAGTGCTTCTCCGTCGTCACCAAAAAGGAGAACTTTGCTGACGCGACGGCCGTGTGCGTGGGTGAGGGAGGAACGCTGGCGACCATGACCGCCGAGAACGCAGAGTTCCTGTACGGCCTAGCCGACAGCGTGCCGAGCGACAAGGTCTGGATCGGTCTGGAAACTGAGGCTAACAGCTGGAAGTGGCAGGACGGCGCCGCGTACGGCGCCTTCACCGACTGGCCGGACGGCGTGGAGCCGGCAGCGGATGCTGACCAGTGCGGCGAAATAATTGCCTCCTCCAGCACGGACGGCGATTGGAACAGCCAGTCGTGCACAGCGAACCGCGCATTTTTCTGTGTAGCCGCCGCCACCTAGCGGAGCCCAGCGGATCACGGCTGTGTTAACCCGCGAGTCGAAACGGCACCCTGCAATGCTGCCGTCCACGTTTTTTTTTTGTAGAGCTGTTGGTATTTAGTGATATAGGCGAATGACACATTATTGGCATTATTATACACTCGTGGCTGAAATGCCATCAAAAACTATGTCGTGGCGGTCAAGGAATATCACTTGCTCTCGGCAACATCTGTAGGTGTACATTGCGTGACGTAAATGTCATTTACATTGCTGTTCTTAAATGCGTATAGGAAAATACACGTTTATTGCTGGAACTTTGTGTTCTGCTTTAATGGAATAAGAATAAGGTTTTAGTCCGAAAATCTGAACTTACACTATGGCCTGTAAGGCTTGTTTCCATAGCATACTGAAAATTCCTGGATGTTCAGTAATTATCCGATAATTCTAAAAAAATCTGGTATTGAGATTTTGTATTAAAATTTCGCTAAGTAGCGTCATCTCAATAATCGGATCTTCTACCTTTTAGAGATATTGCCACCTGGGGAAGATTGCTAAAAGGTGCTTAAATGATCTTTGGGAATTAATAATCGTGCTTACTCATGCTCCTGTATCACCTAAAGCAGTTATTCGTCAACACAATTATTTTTATTTTCGATTCCAGACAATTGTACCAAGATGGGACATCTATGTATTAAATTCATAACGGCCACCATTATCAGTTTGGCTGTCAATGTAGCGCATCTGTCTCAAATTATCTTAGCTAGGCAATCAGACGTATGCGATCGTTATTGCTAGCAGATGTCAACAGCATTTAATATGTCGGTGATTTATAATTGAAAAATGTTAATTATAACGGAAAGTGTTGTTTATTTTTGGGGTTCTATTAACTCATTGTATTTATCATTGTCCCAATGTAATATATATGCAATGCATGTGGAAAGATGAGCATTTCATGCATTGTTTTTGGCTAGAGCTGACTCCTCTCTCCATGGTGGCTAGTGTCAGATTAACACGCACATTAGAGAGTGGTATCCCATTTACGTGCACCGGAGAGGTACATCCGTGAAATCTCCGAAAGTATGGAAGCTAGAACGATCAAATGTACACTGTACAGTGTATATAGGTGCTATAATTATCTAATTTTTAAAACTGTAGTGACCTTACGTCAATTAATCTTTGGGGTCAAAATAATGATTGTCGAATCTAACCAAAGTGTTATTTTTTATAATTTGACCTCAATGATGTCAAAAGTCATCAGCAAGATGCCCAAATTTGCATTAACCCTTGCCCTACATCGCCCTCCTAAAACGACCCCCCGGTGGTTTTTCTTATGTAACTTCTTACGCAAGCGGCGAAGCTGTCATTAAGTTTTATATACTTTAGTTTTGTCAATTGTACGATAGGTGACAACATTTGATCAAATTTGGTCCATTTTTTTAAGAAATGACGTTTTGCTGACGTCATGTTTTGCAATTTTCGGCGAAAAATAGTCAATGTTTGTAAAATCATAGTAAATTGAGTTATCAAAAGAAATACAAACCGCAAACAAAGAAAGAGTACAATCAGCAACGCCTACAATATGGCTATCTCGGATTTTATTCAAAAAATATTTTGACCCCCGAAATTCCAAAAAACATATTTTTTTGGAAAATACAACACAAAATCACAATTTTCGAAGATTTCGAAAAACCCGGAATAAATGTAATAAAACGATATCTGAAACAATGTCGCACAAAGTTTCAAATCCATATCTATATTTTTGACTGACTTATGACACTTTATATGCAAACAAATTGTGACGTCATTTTTCAAATAACTTGTTTTTTACCTTTTTTACCAGATACGAGCAAATGAATAGTTTTATTGCAATTTTGAGCCGAAACTGAACTAGGGACATACACTTTTATTTAGATATAGCCAAATCTAAATTTGTATGTTTCCGACCGTGCAAAATCACTGATTTCCGCCTGTTTCCAACACTTCGGGCCATTGACCCGACCTAAAAGTTTATCAGTTGACCTAGCCACTAAAAATGGGATACCGTTGGATTGCTCTTATATCAGGCAACATATTCCTGTTTACGGCGTCTCTTTATTTTGTTCTGTTCGGAAATTGTGTTGAGCACCTTGAGTATGTACCGTTATGCAAAATGCATTCAAATTATCAACATTTCTGACATTTCGTGACCTGGAAGGTCATGTATTGACCCCAAGCTAAAAACAACGATATACCACCGGGTAGCTTATACTACTGGGAGTGCTTTGAGGGTGAACAAAACGTTTTTTACCCATAACTTTGGCAATGGCGAATGGCAGAGTAAATCTGCTATTTTGCTGTTTTGCTATTGCTGCTATTTTTCATGGTCGATTTGAGGTCATTAAGGTGACCTGGAAGGTCACCAAATGGCCTGAGACATAAAAATACGATTTCGTTAGATTTGTCTTGCTGTCAGCAACACGCTGGTTTTTCCGCGTTGCTCTGCGATGCTTGGCTTAGAAGTTAGCAGGGGGTCTTTTTAGGACCCCCCATAGGGCGAGGGTTAAATTATTACATTGACAACAGCTATCGAATAGTGTTTGAATCATCATGATCTGACTGTAGGCTCCAAAGATATGACTTCACCGACCCCAAATCTCGATTTTGGCAGATGTTTTGGAATTTAAATTCATATATCTCAAAAATTTGTGAACTAATTTCCATGTATTTGGCGTCCAACCATCCGCAATTGTGCTGTCGTAAACGTTGCGCAAAACCCACTGTCCTGCGTCGCTTCAATGTTAGCTATTTACGAGAAACATGTGGGGTTGCACACAAAGGCCATCTCCAGATCACTCAATTTGCGATAAATCTTTGGGCCAAGGTGCGGGAGTTTTAAAATCGAGCTAGAGAGCTGAAACTTTCAGAATCTTCATGTTTTTGGCCAAAGATTACGCGGGTCATTTTGTAGAAAAATATAAAAAAGACGGATTATCCCATGGCGAAAGTACGTGTTCTTCATTGACTCACGTGTAAACCCGAAAATGCATTCACCCGGTGAATAACCGAGTTGTTAAACCGTAGGTGGGATTTAAAAATCTGTTAAACCCGTTGTGGGTCTGAAAAGCCCAGCCATTGAAATTGCGCCACGGGATACAACAATTAAACCACTCGCAGTAATACAAATCACTTAAACGTCTCGCCTTCGGCTCGACGTTTAACTGATTTTTATTCCTGCTCATGGTTTAATATATATTATCACCCACCCCTAACATGCTCCGATTTGTATATTATGCCATAATTAGAGTATGTTCGTATGAAAAAAATCTAACCAAAGGTATTAGGCCCTGCTAGTTTCATTTATAACGAATCGAAAAGTAATGACAATTACATAACACGCGCAGCGCTGGGGGGGGGGGGTAATATTCCCCCCCCCTTCCCCAGTGTTCTCAATAACTCCAAAACGATACCAGCTATCGAAGCATACTTAAAAAGACATCAATTTCACGTCTTCATAGAAAACTGTGATGAAATCGGTTGATAATTTGTTGAGATAATGACGTTATAACAGTGTTTGATGTTTGTCAATGTGTTCGTGAACAGCTCATGAACAGTTCATGAAAAGTTCACAAACAGTGTGCGTTTGCGAATTTTGTAACCAAGGTCATCTTTTTACGACAACATGACTGTTCACGAACAGTTCACGAACGTTCATGAAATGTTCGTGAACAAATATACATTTCTCATTTCTTCATCTTCTATCCTTTGATATCACCTTTAGCTATCTAATCTTTAATTATTTGAAGCATGACCACTATTTGTGGCAATGCATGACTGAGTTAATACTCCAGTGTTGGGGTGAAAAATGACAGACACCCGTATTAATTCCGTTCGGACTATGGTGTACCATCAGTTTCTTTCAATGCCACCAGGTGGCAAGCGAATACGTATATGAAAAAGGCATATCAATTATCAATTATTTGATTTAAATGCTTTTCAAATTTTTGTTTGCTGTTTATTGTAACAAACAAAGTAAACATCTAACAATAATGTTATATTATTTTCACTAGTCAGGAATTCATCTCAGTTCTCAATACCGCTGTGATTGTGTCGTGATTGGTACTGTGACCAGTAGAATAGCGTTGTGAGTTGGATTGCAATTTATCATAAAGCAGCTTTCTTTTAATGAAACACAACACATATAGGTACCTTTATCGCTTTTAAATGAAATTCCCTTGTCACGAATTTGAAGGAAATCTATTTCATATAATGCAATGACATGTTTATTTTTTTTAAATATGTTCACGAACAGTTCATGAACGTTCATAAGCTGTTCGTTATTTTTTTCAGCTGATTTCGTCATTGGTTCATGATCACAACTATTCACGACCTGTTCATGAACTCTTTGCTTATTAGGAAAAATAGGGAAACACCAAACCCTGCGTATTGATGACGTCATGTCAAGCCATTTTTGATGAAAAACCGACAAATGTTCGGAAAATCGCAGAACTTACAGAAATTTAGCAAAGAGAGAGCAAAAAAAACTCAAAAGAACGAAAACAACATTCTCTACAAGATTGCCATCTTGAATTTTCAAAATGTTGAGTTTTTGACCACCAAAGTTTTGAAAATTATTTTTTCCTTTTTGATTGATTTTTTCTTTAAAAGTTAAAAAAGGAATATATGTGTTAAAACTACTTATGAGCAATACTCAAACAAAATTTCAAGCCAATATCCAGCAGCCAATTTGACTGACTTAAGGCTCACTAAGTGTTAGTAACTTATGAGGTCATTTTTCACAATTGCTTTTGGGAGGTTTGTTTGACCAGATGTAGGCAAATAAATGTCCCCGCAGCATTCTTGAGACAAAATAGGTCTATAAATATCCATTTTCTATTTGGGTTTATCAATTTCAAAATTTGACTTCTTTGACCTGACATTGACCTTTTATGGGATCAAGTCGTTAAAATAAATGCTAAAATCGAATTTGATGTAAATAACTACCCACATAACATGTGTTGCATGACTTTCGTAGACCTCTTCCCTACAGTGACCTTGTGTGACTTGACCTTGACCTTGACCTTTGCCTATTTTTCCCTTCTGCTTAATCCAGAAGATGCGTTATACCTTTGAGACTATTCAGTGCGATATTGGTCCCAATTAAGAGTTTTGAACGGAGTATTTGCCCAAAACAAAAATATCAAATGTTTCGCGGTTGACCTGATCGTAACCTGATATATGGCATTTTTCGGAAAAACTAAGCATGATATGAACGCAGCTCTTTGAGAGCTTTCGATTGCCGCCTTGCGCGTTGCGCTGCGGTGATTGGTTCGGGAGATAACCAGGGGGAGGGGCAATATATGCCCCCACCCAGCGGAGCGCGTTCGGCTGGAGACCCCAGCGGGGCGCGGGTTAAATATGAAAATACACATATGCATAACAGCTGATCCCAGATCCCAGTGGATCCTCAATGCGAAATTGAGCCCGTGGCTTCGGATCCCGACGAATCCGTCGACCAATGTTGAAGACCGATATATGATCCCAGTGGATCCATCGACAGATTGTAAAGGTGCATCGATTATCCTAGTGGATCCGGGATCCAGATCATAGTTTGCCACGGGCCCAGGAACCTCCGGCCCTACCCGTACCCGTGCCCACGAGCTTATTGATCACAGTGCCTATGCCCGGACCAGGCACATTCAAATAATAAATGTTAAGCTCATGCCAGGTCCGGTTCGTTCAGATAAAAAATAATAATTCCTTTCACAACATTTATATTCAATATCTTAGCATATTTAGCTACTTGCAATTGATACACGTAAAACTGTGAACCATCTTTGCGAACAAAAAGCCAAAGGCATAGCAACAGAGTGTTTCTGAAAAAAATGCATTTGCACTTTTCTCAGCCCGGGCCCACCCAGTACCCGAAAAATGTCTAAGGGTATGCCCGTGGGCATACCAATGGGCATGGGCATGGGTATACTCATGGGTATGCCCGTCCCGTGGCGAACTCTAATCCATATCCCAGAGATCAGATCCCGGGATCCGCTTTCGGGATCCGAGCACATGTCTGCTGAGAAGTCTATAATTTTGGCAGTCGTCTTCTGTGGACACGACAACCCTCCAAACCGATTTCGATCAAAATAAAAACTGCTCGGATCTCAGGCACTGGTCGTCTTTCCATCGAGCACCTCAGCCGCGATGACGCTGCCGGCTGCGCCAGTCCTACCCCGGAGCCGGCGTCATAACGGTGCCATCAGAACACCTAATTTCAGACTATCTGCCCTGCGGACTGCGATGGTCCGATTAGCTGCGATGGTGCCCAGCCTGTGGCCTGCGCTGGTGTCCTGGCTGTGGCCGCCGGCGGCTGTCATGTCCATCCGTCACCCGCCGCGCCGCCGGTGGAGTGACAGACGGCTCATTACCTCCGCCCATCGGTCGGCCGGACCGGGACCGCCCGCGGCACTGAGCGGCCTCCTTACGGTGCGGGGTGAGCAGACGAGCTGGCTCAGGTCGCAGGTCGCAGGTGTCTGATCGTGTGTATAGCTGTCAATCAGACGTCAATCAGCTGTCAATCAGACGTCAATCAGCTGTCAATCAGACGTCGCCCAGCGGACCACAGGACCGAATCGCAGGTGGTAGCCGTGAGACGAAACGGCGTCCTGTTGTTCAGAAGGATGTTTACTTAGTGTAGAGTTTCGCGTCCGTTTCCGTTGCTAAAAACAATATATAGGATTGGTTTTTGACGAGGTTGGAGGAGCAATGATAAACGTCATCATGGGATTTTTTTATGAACCTTTAGCGAGCATATTAAACTGACAGTTGTTGGGTATTTAAAACAAACATTGGAACCAGACACAAATCCTAATGATAGATTAGGTATGTTGTACCAGGCTTTCATCACACTTTTATCCACTCGTAAATTCGCAATGACTCTGACCGTCTTGGTCTCAGATTTTCAAATTTAACGGCTTTGGAAAGCTAATGGAATTATGTATAACATAACTTCAAGCCAACTACATCATTTATAATCTGATTAAAAAGCACTTACCTTTTAACATTTTCACCGAATCAATATGTTTTGCATACGGCTGGGCCAGGTCGAATATAAATTTATCTATTATCGTCCCAAGGGCGCATGCCCCAAATTTTGCACGTACCATGCGCTGAGATAATACCCATACTAAAACCCATCATGCCCAAAACAAATGAGGTGTTAGCAAATGATGCAGTTAGCCAATGGCTCAAACTCGAGCATGAGGAGTTAAGTGGTTGTGGACTAACACGTTTCTGAAAATAGTTTCCTCCCATACTTATATTTGTCATACTCCACGTCTGCGCGTGAAACAGATGTGTTTTTTCCTTCTTTGCATAAATGTATTTCGAACGCTACAGATGCATCCCTTTCCAAGATTTCCGGACATGGACTGGGTTTCCGAGCTTTCAGTTACTCACTATCAACGCTAACATCACGTAATTACTGGCGTCGGGCAGAATTTAGAAGCGAAAGTTGTGGGCTCCGACTTCCATGGACATGGTCCACCCAGCCTCTGACGTCACTGGATCTCGAAACCGTTACCACCGGCCTCACCTCGTCCCAGCCAGGGGCAAATAGCGAGCAGGCGGAGGTGACCAGAACCCAGACCGTGGCGGTCTGGTTCTGTGCCGGGTGAGGTGATGAGTGCCCACCCGACTGAGCTGCAGGGCGGATTTACCCCTATCATGCTGCACCATCGTAATACAAAAAGTTCTCCCAAGTAGTGGTACAACTTTTCAAAATCCATCAGTGTGGCCCAAGGGTAAAATTACTATTATTAGCTGTTTTCATGGTGTTTTTTGTCATTCCAATGATACTGATGTAGATAGCGAAAAGTTCAGGAGATAATGATCCTCTCTGCTTCACCCCGTTGTTAAAATTAAATGCCTCTGACACACTATTCCCCCATCGAACACACATCTGCTATGTCGAGTACCAGTTGATAAGTAAGTTATTTGCACATACTGAGTTGGAATGATTCAATCGATTACCAAAGCGAAAATTTGTTCGTGACACACACGATTAAAGGTCTCCGAGGCGTCCAAAAACATGCGTACCCTGCCCCTGTCCGTGTAATTTTTCGCAATCTCCTTCAAAAGAAGTGTTGCATGCGTGGTTGAGTGACAGCACTTAAAGGAAACAGGCCACCTTCAACATTAGTTTTGAACTGAGATAGCAGTTTTGTAGCCCCTGACGAGAAACCTCT
>JARBER010028557.1:0-12472 GCA_030265075.1 Balanus glandula | reverse complement strand
CACCGGCGGCGAACTGCAGTCGCCAGCAGCCGCCGCGTCGGTACGGACCACCAGTAGCGAGCTCACGCGAGCACGAGCGAGGACGGCCAGCGGCCAGCGAGGACACGTCGAGCACACGGCGGAGGGCAGCCCGTGGACGCCGAGCGCGGTCTTCGGAGCGAGCAGCGAGCTGGTCTTCTGCGAGCAGCGAGTACAGTCACACCGCTGGACTGCCACATATCGAAGCTGAAGGTAGGTGTTGTGCTGAACAGTGGGGATATGTGGAGACCAAACTAGTTCGGCAGGCTTCCGGCTGGTTATGTGTTGTGCTATAAACTTCAGTTGTAATAAAACTGAATTAAAAAATATTTGTGGTGGATCCGAAAGTGAATCTCGAGGATCGAACAATATTTTTCTTGGAAAGTATAGATCCCGTAACTAGACAATCTAGTGTTTTCCATTTCATTGCATTCAATGAGCTCTTGGTTCGATTTCATTTCGTTCCATTGCCTTTCATCAAAATTGCCTCTTATTTAATTCCGGTTCGTCTCATTTAGACAGAGGGGTCGAACGTCCTGGTCTATTCCGTCCCATATCCAGCACACCGAGACATGTCTTATGTTACGTTCATATAATATTTTTTTTACGAAACGTTAAGTTGTATTGTCATTTTAAGTTTCAATTCCTTTTAATGTTCTTTCTCCTCATATTGAAGCCAAGGATTTCGTTCAGTGGCTTCAAAATGAGGACGCTATCTGTAAGACAACATGAGGAGCGGGGGTCAGCAAGCAATTGTTGAGTGCGGGGGTACCTACGCCAGTGCCACTACTTACTCATATGACATCGATATCCTGCGTTAGCGCGGTAGTTTTACTCTGGGCCGCTACCCATCAGAAATTTCACTTGATTTGCGGGGGAAGAAGGAGGCGATTCCTATTATATCCCTCCACAATAATGGATTGGAAGAGGGCCTTTCCCGCGCTCTATCCGTGCTAGTTTAGGAACCCGTTTCTTCTTTAAATTGTCTTGTGTTAATTATATTGCTGATCACAAGCCACCCTTGTAGCATACGAATAAGTGTGTGTGTGTTTTTTTTACTAACGCTTAGACTTCGCTTAACCCTTCGGTGGTGTAATATGTGAATACAGCTTTATATGCAAAGCTGCCGTGATTGTATCACTTTCAAAGCCCTGCATTGGAAATATTGTATCACTTTCAAAGCCCTGCATTGGAAATGTAAAGAGCTCTGTTACAACAAACTATTTTGATTTGATCTAAACATTCAGGACCATTTATGAACTTGAAAATATAAAAGTGAACAGAAGTCACCTTAAATCACGTCACAAATCATGCTACTTTTATGTATTCAATCACTGACAAATTTAACCATAAGTGACTGGTTGGCATTAAATCGTACGAAATCATCACGTCGTTATTTTGTCTAGTGGCCGAATAACTAAATGAATTAAAATCAAATGATAGACAACAAAATTTATAGATAAAACATAGGAGGCGCTGTCATGTGCTTGTTAGTTATATTTATTTGTGTTAAGATCATTACCAATACAGCTTTATAGTTGGCGAAAATAGAGGCGTGCATGTGAGCACTTGCAGAGGCAGACCCCCCCTGACTTTTGGAAAGACGTTGGCTGAAAAGACCCTTGCCACACACTAAATTTGAACACCATCGGCTCTGCCATTCTGAGATTAGCATCAGGGTGTGCACAACACGTGCACACGTGCAAGTGACTCTATCCCTGACTGTTGGAAAAGCGTTGGCTAAGGTCTTGCACCAGTAACCACACACCAAATTGCGGCACAATGGGATGAGCCGTTATATATCATGTATGTGTGCACGTGCACACTTGCAGTCTCCAATTGCATGTGGGGAAGCTGCGTCTGATGGATCCCTAACCACACACCGAATTCGCACATGAGTGGGCCAACCATGGCGGAAATGTTTTGCATGCAAAATAGTTTTGAAGTCAACAGTTCTCACGCGCCACTCGCCTCGCGTAGTGGTAGTCAAACCCATGGCTTTGTACTTACTTCAAACAGAGAAGGTTGGATCGGGCTGCCTAGCAAAAAAGACAGCTTGTCTATTTCAAAGGCGGTTGCAGAGACATTAGCTTCCCATCAGTCTTGTTGTAGGCCGGGTAGTGTCGGGCCGCTCATACAAACATGATGATACAAACTCATACATCATACCAACCTGAAATGAGAGAAACAGGTTGGCCCGGTTACTCAGACTGTTCTCATATACTATACCATGGAAGGACGAGTGAGCGGCTCGCGCACGCTCGTAATCACTTCTATGGCTTATTAACTATTTCAATGCTTGCTAGTTCCAAAGGAAGAGTTTTAACGCCGTTTTCTTTTCAGATGACTTCGCAAATCGCATTGCAAGCTGTCCTGGTAGTGTCGCTTCTCGTGGTAAGTTACAGTCTTATTTTGTATACATGATACATCCTGATTTTGAGAATAGCTACTGGCTTTATCTTACATGATGAGATTCGTCTACTAAGAGCTGTGCTATCCTCTTAAAGTATTCAAACATTCGGTATGATATTGCGCTCGACGGAAATCATCCCATAACTGATTAAAGCTGCCCTATATCGGGTGCATATGGCATCCTTATATGTTGTGTGTGATTGTTTATATGCAACATGGCTACCTATCACATTTAAAACTGTATTGTTTCTATCGATAGCTGAAGTGATACAATATCATGCATATTGTGTAATACAATTATTACGATGGATTACATTACTCATAAAGGTTCGGAACCAAGTTAAATCAATTTACTGTACACGTAGCAAGAGTTTGTCGGTTTCATTCGGAAACTAGATGGTAAGATTTATCTAGTTGTTCTAGTTTTCCTCATTGAGCTTTTAATACGCATTCAGTTTGTGTTGATAACGTGCTACTACCGGTTTTAAGTAATGTTTCATTTTTTTAGATATGCATCTTAGAGCTGAGATCTGATACGAGAAGGATATATGATATATTGCTCTCAATCACCTTCCGGGAAGTCTAAGACATTCCGATAACAGTTTGCTCCACTTTCCCTGTGTTTTTTTCCTATATTTATAAGAGCGTTCCGGCAGTTGACAACGTACAAATGTATAGGTGATTTCCTGAGGAAAGCATTCTATAATCTGCAAATATGTGCATTCAAGACATAGCGAAAGGAGTGATATGTGATTTGTGAAATAACTGTTAGGAAAATACATTATTTACTTTGATTTCAAAATAAGCACATAGGCTATATAGTACCCTATTTATATTAACCTCTTCTCTCCTTGCTCTGCGTCGACAGCAGTATACGGATGGTGAATTGATAGTTGAACATCATACTTGAGGATAGAAGAAAACATAAAATGACAACCAGTAGCTAAGAGAATAACGGAAATTAATACAAAATGACACCTTTTGTAAATGTCAATGCCCAATTCGTAAGTTGAATGGCCCATTTTTCCTGTTCCGTTAAACTTGAGTTTTTAATTTTGTTTACACTTTCACGATGGATATTTGCGCTGCTAAGGATAACATTACTGAAGTTTTGGATGATAATATCAGATGTTTTTTTTTATATAAGCTTCAGAATGCATTTCTACAGGTAATGTGCTATAAAAGTTTCCATAGAAAACATTTCTAGCAAAAAATTGCATGTAAAAATAATTCCTAAACCTTGGACAACACAACAAAATTAAGCGGTACCTAACCCTAAAAAACCTGGTCATGTTATCCTCAGCGACGCAAAAATCCATCGTAAACACGACCATTATATGTATATTTGAATGTCCAAAAATATTACGCACTTATATCCAGAATACTGAAACATCACAATCCTTATAATGGCACCAAAGTCGTCTTCCGATCCTGCGCTGATTTCCGCTCAGCTTGCCTGCGTCACCAGGCGTGCGGCGCCGAGCGAGTCACCCAGGAGGTGTACTTTGACACCTTGCCTGCGTCACCAGGCGTGCGGCGCCGAGCGAGTCACCCAGGAGGTGTACTTTGACATCGACATCGGGGACCGTCCGGTCGGCACCATCCAGATCGGCCTGTTCGGCGAGGTGGTGCCGCGGACCGTGGCCAACTTTGTGCGTCTGGCGACTGACGGGGCCACCTTCGACGGTCACTACGGCCGCTACGAGGGCAGCATCTTCCACAGGGTCATCCGCAACTTCATGGTCCAGGGTATGTCCGAAAGTCATCCGGAGCTTACAGTGCAGAGATGTCATCGTTACTGATCGTCATTCTCGCAATGCAAATTTCCGTCGTATCTGTGCATACGCACTCCTGCTTGTTATGTAATCTTTGACTGAATATGTCTGAAGGAACGATTTGATGCAATACTTTCCTGACAGCACAGCTAACCCTGCCAGAAGCCATCGGCAATGCTAATGCGCCTGTCCCCGATCAGGTGGTGACTTTGAGCGCGGAGACGGCACCGGTGGCTTCAGCATGTACGGGGGCACCTTCAAAGACGAGAACTTCCACCTGCGCCACACCGGCCCGGGCATTGTCAGCATGGCCAACTCCGGCCGAGACACCAACGGCAGCCAGTTCTTCATCACCACCGTCCGCGCACCCTGGCTGGATGGCACACACGTCGTCTTCGGAAAGGTGGGTCCTCGCGACATGCACAACTCACAGCAGTGCTAGCCCGGGGAGCAGCACACAAGATAAGCTTAGAGCAGCATTTACACACACTGGGCTGTAATGGTTGAAAGTGTGTAGTGCTGTATTTTAGCGTTTGAAACGGAAGAGTTAGATATTTGAGGTACAGCTATCCTCGTCTGACCTAACCTACTCAAGGTGGCCTGAAGCCTGAGGTTGCTGGGTAGCTTGACCGGGCCTCACCTGGCGGAGGTGACTAGCGATGTGGACAAGCTGCGCTAGATTGAGCGGGTGTCCTCCGCTCCTGAGCTGACCTGAGCTGACCTGACCTGACCTGACCTGCCCAAAGGTGACCAGCGGGATGGACGTGCTGCGCCAGATTGAGCAGGTGCCCACCGGTCCTGACGACCGCCCCCTGCAGGAGGTTCGCATCCGCCGCGCCGGGCTCACCAACACACTGCCCTTCGACATCAGCCTCAGTCCCTTGTAAGTGTCCCTCCCCGCCCCGCGACTGGCACCTCGGACGGCGTGGCGGGATGCATGTTTGTGGAAGATGGAAGTTCGCGGTTGTGGTGTTAGGTTACGAAATCTCTTTAGAACTCTACAAGTAATACATGCCATCGGAGAGTTCTTAAGAGATTTCGTATGTATTTCGTATGTATTTGGCATGTATTACAAGTAATACATGCCATCGGAATCAACTAGGTACCATCTGTTGGAAATGCGTGCGCTGCAAGCTCCCGCTATGTTGTTTCCTATGCAGAGTACCTTGCGCAATAAGAACTTTGGGAGTTGTGTAATAAAACAGGGCCCATTTGTCTTCTCGTTTCGAGAGTTTGTGTTTCGTTGACTTGGGTGTCCTCACTTGGGTGTCCTTATTTTCCTTCTCCCAATGACATTGCGTCACCTCATGTCAGGGACATCGAGTTCTGGGTGAAGTTTCTCGTCATCCCGACTACCGTAACGCTTGCATTAGCGGTGTTCCTCCGAGGCGTCCTGAAGAAGTTCGACGTCATTGATAGTGCCATTGATGATATGAAGGAGAAAAGACAGCGCCTGAAGAATAAGATCAAAGCCGGGAAAAGCGAGCCAGAGAAATTGGAACCCGTGCCAGAGAAGGCAGAAGAAAAGAAGGACAAATAATTACAGGTTTTATTCTTTTAGATCAACTTAGCAAATACGTAGCTTAATGACGTAATTTTTAGATAGTGCATTGTGCATTGGTGTGTCGTCACAACGCTCTAGAAGACATAAATGTTATGAAGAGCCGTCAGCAATACAACCGTTAGCTGGTGGCAATTTGACAAATTAGCGTCTATGTAGGTGATTTACCTGTCCGTAGATGACTGTTTGCTCTTGAGCAGCATTGGTAGCCCATGACGGAGACAGACATTTTTGTGCCTTGTCCGCCCTGTCATGTTTCATTTTATCGCTGCTGTGTGGCAACGCCCGGTCAAATGTGCTCACGCTTACGAGGAAAATATTTTCCGTAATGACAGACATGCGCCATTTTTCCTCCTCTTTGCAGAGTTTCCGTGAGAATTCGTAGCTACTTGTTGTATTGGTTTGTCACGTTCTAGACCTTATCAGCACTTAGGATGCTTAAAAGGACCTTTAGAAGTGTGGCAAAAGCATGGTGCCTTTCACAGTGCTTAGCTGCTAATTCTCTACAAACAGTGCATTATTTTCGTGTTCACATCGTGTTACTTGGGTTGTTGGTGTATTACGTGATTTAATGGGATGTCACGCCAGCTCAGGTTTTTGAAAATTGTTGCGGTCAAGATGCACCCCAACTTCTTTTGCACACATTCTTAAATAATGCTTATTAGCAATGTTTTTAAACTAGCATTTTTCCTCTCATGTATGCTTGTGTTCACTGTATAAACCATATGTTTGCAGTCGTTTCTTGACCATGTAAATGTCACAATTACTACTCCACAACCTGAGAACTTTGGTCCTTTATATGCCTGTGGATGTGATGATTAATTATTGAGTGAACGAATGCATAAATGACGTGATAATTGTTTGCAGCTGACGTTGTTCGATGTTCCTCTGTTTCAGCGGCTCGGCGGCGTCAGCCGTACCCTCCCTGCTAACGATGGCCATCGCTCTAGTTGCTGCTCGTCTGTGAGATGAGCTCGTCCATACTGGCGATGGCCACTGCGCTGGTGGCCACTCGTCTGGTCGTCTCTGCTGACGATGGCCATCGCACTGGTGGCCACTCGTCAGTGAGAGGAGCTCGTTCAAGGGACTGGTGCGGCGCGGGCAGACAGTTGGGCGGCGGTGAGCTGCCGCTGTATTCGGCCGGCTGCGTCTCAATCGTCTCACACCAGCCTCCTGCCACGCGGTCGGTGCGCTGCCGGCCGCCACTGCCTCGTTCAGACAGACCAGTGTAGTGGACAGGCAATCGTTTCTTGTTTTAGTGGCTGAGCAGTGTGATGTTTTCTTGCGTGAATATGCAAAGAATATGCAGCTTCGAAGAAGTGCTGGAGTGCAGGTATTGTGCGTCAGGCGGTAAAAGAGCGTTTTGGACACATCAACATTGAACAGTGAATTACAGTGGGCGAAGCATAGCGAGTGAGTGTGTCAAAATAACTATGCGGAAACATGTATTGTATTTGTATTTATGTCAGGAGGAAGATTATGTCAGGGGCATCCATGTACCAGATGTATGTATGGATAGGTTAGTGCATAGCCAATAGAGTGGGATTGTATCCCAGCACGTTGGTCATTGCGGTAAGAAGCTTTACATACCAAAGTCATAGCTGATGACAACATGTCGCTCTTCAATCTAATCAAGACTAATGTTAGGACACTACTGTGTCAAAGATGTTGGTATTGTATTTGTTATGTTGGACATTGCATTCGTTTTACTTGGTATATAGTGAAAATCGCGAAACAGAAATGTATATACGTTTACTTACTACGTGTATTTTAGGGTTCACCAAACGGTTTGTGCTTCGTGCAGCTGCATAATGTTTAACGTAAGACATGACTGTGATGTTTAAGCCACTCAATTTGTCATCGTTTCTTCCGATACACTTTACTTTACTTGATTTGACTCGATAATATAACATGTAGTAAGAAGGCAATGCTAATACAAAAAACTATGGGCACATGACTGCCACCGACCTAAAGATGCCATCGTCGCTGATTACAACATCGGCCACTTGAAGCGTTCTATTTTTAGGTTTAGAATACAAATATACTTGTAATATACGTGCAACTACAAGACATACGAAAGCAGAGAAACTCAAGATGCAAAGGTCAATGTTAAATAGACATCAATAACTTCAAAACATTATTACAAATAAAACAATATCACTTTAAAAAACGAATTTGGATCATATGCGGAGGGTATAAACATGACAAGATATATCAATCAGCCATTGCTGGATTACAACGATATATCAACGTTAATAAACACAACGAACAACAAAATAAGCTATCATTGTTTTGTGTCTTAATTTGGAGCCTAGAATGTGACCAGAATGTGGAATATGAAAGTTAATTAGTACATTAAATGACTGAGGCCTGAGATGCTAATAAGCCAGGGTACGAGTTGCGCACAACATGCATACCGCGAATGGGATGAATGAAAAAGAAACAACGCTGCGCTACTTTACCGCTATACAAATGAATATACCACAGATTTCGAAATACAACAGACACTTTAGAAAGCAGGAACTAATATCCCTTTGACAGAATTTAATTACGTACAAATGAATGTACCACAAATTTCGAAATACAACAGATACTTTAGAAAGCAGCCACTAATATCCCTTTGACAGAATTGAATTACGTACAAATGAATGTACCACAAATTTCGAAATACAACAGACACTTTAGAAAGCAGCCACTAATATCCCTTCGACAGAATTGAATTACGTACAAATGAATGTACCAACAATTTCGAAATACAACAGACACTTTAGAAAGCAGCAACTAATACCCCTTTGACATAATTGAATTTCGTGCTGTTTTGAAATATGAAAAACATCTGAGAAATGGAATTCGCCATGGAGAGCAGACCACTTCCTTCAACAAAGCCGCCAACTCAATGAGCACAATACGTCGCGGCACGCACGCGACGTTTGACCTTTCCTCTCGCCACCAGCCCAACTAGAGCGGCAAAGATACACATCAGCGCCGCCGATCTCCCGGCCGGCAGTAGACAGCAGTTTCCTGACCGACCTGCTTCGCGGACTCGATCGGCCGCCTGCAGATCAGCCGCCATCGGCCTGCCTCTGCGGCACGACTGCCCCCCCCCCCGCAGATCCGGCAGCGGCAGCGGCAGCGGCACCGGCTCAGAGGCAGAGAGGCAAGAGTCCTGACTGCTGGCGCCGGAGCAAACACTGCACAGTGGCTGGTCCAGGGGAGGAGGGGGGGGGGGGGGTAGGTCATGAAACATCGCCTTCTTTGAGCCTCGAATGGGCCTAGTAGACCGAAGGGACCATAACTGATGTGCGCCCGAAACGTATTACACTTCATTTTCAAACAACTCGCAAATTGTACATTTGCCAACTCTGACCTCCAGAGGTACCAGTCTTATTTTTAAGGACTCATTCTGGTCTTCAATTTGGATTGACAGGGGTAGTTTTGATTCGTAAAGATCCATTTCTTTGTACACGCAAATTACATATTTTGAGCTAAAGAGGGATCGAAAAGGTGTGAGCTACATAGCTCCGTTCCTTGACCGAATCCTAGATCCGCTACTGGACCCCCACCCCGCAACCCCTCCCCCCATACACATACATACCGCGGTGGTATAGTTACCTGCTCTGTCCGCGACAAAGAGAGATAACACGTCACCGCGCACGGAGACCGCCGAGTGCGGAGTTCAGACACGCCGGCACGCCGCCGCACCAGCCAAGAAACAGGACGCGCGCTTTCCTTGGCTGTATACCCGGAAATGTGTTGGCTGAGAGCAGATAGCGCGCGCAGAATGGCACTGGTCTGCGGCGGGAGGAAGGTACACAGTACACACACCGTGAGAAGTGTTTTGCAGTTATCAGACCTCATAAATTGCATTTGATGAAATTATCGATCAGTACGCATGTTTTTCCTTCCGCTTGGAAGAAGCGAGTACGGTGCCGCTATTTAGATCTAGATTTCGTGAGGAAGCCAGTAGTTACAAACTAATATCTATATAAACAGTATTGTCAAGATCTCATGGACTTCGTGAGAAGGTCAGTGGTTACATACTCATCTCTATATTACCAGTCTTGTCCAAAACTTGCGAGAAGGTCGTTTGGCGCGACTGAATATTTGACTAACAAACATATACTGCCTTCCACACAATAAACCTGCCATAAATGTCTCTAGCAGAGATGCCCTCATCAATGTCGTTGACTGGTTAGTGGATGGTGCACAGGATAAATGAGCGGCACATCGTCGCGGCCTCATCGGTGGATCTGAGCCGTCCCTTCGATAGCGCAGACCGCAAACTCTTGCTTGATAAACTGTCATGGTACGGCATTGACAAATCCTGGTTTGCGAGCTAGTTTGATGGGCGTCAGCAGATGGTGGGAGGTGGTAACCTTCCTTTATCTCTGACCCATGCAGGGGCGGATCCAGCCCTATTTTTTTGGGGTGGGGGCAACTGTTTCGAGGGCCACCAAGCCTACCTACCCCCAAAAAAACGATGAGAGGTGGATTTGGTCCACTTTTTTTTCGAAAAGGCCCATTTTACTTTTATTTTATTTTATTTTTATTTTATTTTTATTTTTAGAACTCGAGAGGGGGGGGGGGAGAATCGACAGATTTGGTCATTTTTCGGAGCGGCGATCCACCCCTGTGTTGTATGACTGACGCCGTGAAGCCGCGCGAAATTTGTCGTTTGTCTACGTACTTTTGCTGCGAAAAAGATCGGAACCTCAGAATAAAAAATAAGACATTGATTTAAGAGTCTTCAAGAGTTTCAAGAGTAAAGAGCATAGTGAGTCACTATGCTGGCACAGGCCACAGGAACAGCTGAATGAATAGACATGATTATGTGGGTGCCGCCAAAACAAAATTGTGAATACTTTTTAAAATCAGTTGACAGATATTGTTTCTGAACATTGTTTTGTAATGTCTATCAAACATGATAACCTATATGGTTTATGCACTATGCATCATGCAGTCATTTAAAAACATAAGAAACGTTGAAGGGTGAAGGGTGAAACTGTAAGAGAGCTGAGTGGTGGCTGGCGTCCCCCTGCTGGGCGCGCCGCTGCTCCGCCCCCGTGCCTCCGCTGGGCGCGCCCTTGCCCGGGTCACGCTCCGCGGGCGAGCGGCGCGGTGACCCGGGAGAGCAGAGGTGTCTGGACGGCCTGGCTGGTGGACGGGAGAGCACAAATACCAAAAGGACCAAGAGAAGCTGCCTTTGACCTAACAAAATGAAGCATCAAAAGGTGAGTAGGATAGGTACTGAATAAGATAGCCATACAAATAAGAAAATTAATATTATCACTTTCAGTTCAGCTCATAGGTATTGGACATAAGTCATAGAAAGAGGGATACTGTTACTGGGTAACATTTATTGCAAGCGCCCCACCCCATTGCTTCGTTTCTAAACATTTATGTTTTCTTTAAAATATATTATTAAGCAGCGCCGTGTCAGGGGGGAAGTGTCAGGGCTTCTCTTGGCATTTTACGCCCCCTCCCAGGTTTTCCACAGATAGAGAAAAAACGGTGGCGCGCAGCGCCGCCGAGTTTTCATCTGCCTCGTGGTGCATTAATTCCTCAAACTTTGAGAAAAAATATTGCAGGTCATCTCAGGTGAGGTCACCAGACCAGGTCAAGTGACTCTAAAAAAGTTTGCAGCTGTGCCAAAGCCAGAGTTTTTCACTGATTAATTTGACACCTAGGGGATGTCATAAGGGCATAACAACTTACAATTCGTTTATCTCGTAATTTTGGTATCGGTGACCTAAGGTCAGATTAGTTTCGTGACCTCCCCCATTATACGTCAAAGGGGAAATATTCAAATGTTTCCCATTGCAAGGATATGTACGATATTAGTCCCATTGCTTCTCCATTATGTTATTTTATACTATTTTTGATGATCCAAGTGAAATTTTTGTTTCGTGACCCAATGGAGTCCTTGAGGTCATTAAAGGTCACCATCAGTTATTTGACAATATCTCGCGACATAATCAAGATAGAGAAGTATAACTGACGTTAATGTGTTTTTTTTTTTAGACGCGTCTATTAATATGCAGCATGACTTACTTGCGTCACCACTCGACCCTTACTTGATTTGACCCGAGGTCAATTTTTTTAAAAATGACCTTGCGATATCATCAAGTACACCAATAGAAGCGTCTTGACGAGACAAACACGATGTCGTTAACATTATTTCTTTATCTGCTTTACGTAGAAAAAGGTATTAGCGAGCAACTATTTTGCTCAAAAACAGCATTTTTGACATTTATGACCTTTGGAAACAAAAATATTGACGAAGGCAAATCTGAGACATCACTGAAGGTTTACAATTTAAATAGCCAGTGATTGCTTCGTTTGCTTTCTTTCTAGCTAGTAGAGTTTTTTAGATAAATTAAATTGTCTGGAGCATAGCAATAAAACTAGAAAATCTGGCCTTTTGTGACCTCTGACGACCTCTATTTTAACATAAGCGAAAAATAAACTAAAACACTTTCAGAATGTTTTTTAACGAGCTTTCGAACGCTGTATATTTGTGTGGTGTACGTTTGATTGGAGTTGAGTTAGAAGGGATGGTCCAAAAGAGGTCCAGGGATGGTCCAACCTCCCCAGCACGACGAAGGTAGCGCCGAGCACCGGCACGGCGTGGGTTAAAGGTGGCAAATGACTCAGACATGTCCCATAATATGGCAATAAATTTATCAAGCCAAAAAGTGGTTATCTT
>JARBER010028446.1:0-12473 GCA_030265075.1 Balanus glandula | reverse complement strand
CAGTTAATTTACTGTTGACGGTAAATTTACGCTCGGTGTTTTATAGCACACTTACTTATACAGGAATAATGTCCCAAATTAGGCTGCATTCCATGTTGGAAAATTTTGCTGGGTCCTTATTTTACCCACGATGTTTTATAGCTCATTCACTTTAAAACAAGAGCATTCATCCGAAATTGTGTTACTGCTCATGTTGAAAAATCTCACCAGGTCTCAGCTCATCTTCACTTCAATATGGTATGTGTCGATATCACGTTTCTCGGGACAGACTGGCTTGTGTATTGCCGTGCTGACCTGTGTGCTGACCTGCCTGCTGACCTGCCTGCTGACCTGTGTGCTGACCTGCCTGCTGACCTGTGCTGACCTGTTTACTGACCTGTGTGCTGACCTGCCGTGCTGACCTGCCTGCTGACCTGTGTGCTGACCTGTGTGCCGGTATGTCGCCCCGCAGCTATGACATTGACCGGCCGCGGCGGGGACCGGACAGAGCTGACCCAGATCGGCTCTATGCTGTACACCCGCTGTGTGTCCGGCACCCGGGTCATCGCCCCGGGCGACACCAAGGTCATCGCCGACCACCAGTTCGACGGTGAGATGACCCTTCCCGCTCCGTGCTGACAGGAGTTGGGAAGTAACTCAATATTCGTTGCTAAGCCACTTAATATAATTGCGGTGATAGCATACTTTTAAAATTTATATTGCCGGCCTATGATGGGTTAATGATTATATATTTTTTGCGATTTTCATAATTTTGCATCAATTGTGCGGCGATAGTTTATGTCAGCAGACGTCAGTTATCAGTTACATCAGTTGTATGGTTTTTTTCTATTGTACTTTATTTTGGGTTCGGTGATGCTTGTTTGGTTGGTTTGGTTAGAATAAGGCCCATTCGGCTCTTTCGGACCATTGTGGAGCCATGGGGTAAAGGATAAGGGGTAACGTAGGTCATAATGGATCGCCGACCGGGTGACCGGCCATGGACAGCCCTTCCCCGCGGGACGAAGCTGCGGGGAGGGTCCTCTCCATGCAGACGGCCACCACTTCCGGGGACAGCTCGAGGGCCGCCACATGCCCGGTGGCCAGCGATCACCAGACCCAGATTAACGTGGGCGTGACATAGGACAATGGATCAGTATCGGAAGGATTAAAGGAATTTGTACGTGATTACGCGATATATATCCTAATATCTGCGCTCTCCCAACGTCTGTTATGTTATAGACAGGTGTTTGCAGTGTTGCCGGTCTAACTGTTGTCCTGTGTTACCGTCAGGCTGGGGCGCGCACCACGGCCGGTACCCGCACGCCTACCTGACGGCCGCCGCCGCTATCGGCATCACGGCCGGCGACCTGGAGCGGTTCGTCGCCCAGCTGGACAAGGTGCTGACACGCTGGCGGCGGGACCGGCCGCCGACGGTGGCGCCCTCCCCGCCGCCGACGGCCACAGACGGAACTAACGGCCGGCCGCCGGCCCCGGCGGCAGGGGGCACCGCGTCGCCGCCGGCCCCGGCTCGCTCCCCGGCCCCTGGGGCGGCCTACAGCCCGGTCCCCGGGGCGGCCTACAGCCCGGCTCAGTCCCCAGCCCTCGAGGCGGCCTACAGCCCGGCCCGGTACAGCCCGGCGCCCGGAGCCGCTCCCCGAGAGAAGAAGGTGGTGATCGTGGTGACGCCGACGGCGCGGGAGCAGAACGGAGCCGCCTCACCGCCACCGCCGGAGAAGAGCAGTAAGAAGAGCGTGGCCGTCACCCTGCTGTAGGGCGGGACGGCACGGGGAGGGGCAGCGACGGATAGGGTGGGGGGAGGACACAGGTCGGGATGGGGACGGTACGGGGAGGCGGGGACGGTACGGGTTGCTTTGGTAGGTGCGCTTCGGGTCCCATGTAGTCTGGCACCATGCTGGTCCCATGTAGTCTAGTCCCATGCTGGTCCCATGTAGTCTAGTCGTGTGTTTATAGGCGCGGTGTATGTGGCTGGGTGTAGTGATGGTGAGATGTGTCGGTGTGGTGGTGAACGTTGTGTCCGGTTGTGAAAAAGTATTTAATCTGTGATCAGTGCCATTTATAGGCAGTGATCAGTAGTGACTATTGAACCTTCAGTTTGGAGATCATAGGTGCCCTCTGTGACCACCCTGTGTCCTAAGAGTTGGACAATGCAGTGGTCTGCGCCCTGCTGTGATAGCCATGACCAGTTTGATTATTGTCATTCTGCCAAAGACGAGCTGAACTATGAGTCCTGCCAAAGATCAGAGTGTTCGGGGCTTCCCCAGTGATCAGAAGTGATCAGAAGTGGCCAGGGTTTCCCCAGCAGTGATCATAAGTCTAATCACCAGTGATTCACTTCAGTCCCTCGTGACTGGTAGATTCGCTGGGGTGTTGTCTCATTGAGCGGTGGTTTCAACAATTTCCAGTGTGTGTGTGTGTTTAGTTTCTGGAGCCGGCAATGCTGTGTTCAAAGGTTCTGTCTTGATAACCTTATGTATAATCACTATTTTATAAAGTCATAATATGTTACCACGGGATTAAATATCTCAAATCAGCGTAATATAAGCTGGCCATGACCAAACAAACTTGTTTTTCGTGCCTCATTACGTACCTCGTAGTCACCGTTTGTGCTGTTTCTCTTGTGTGCTAATCGTCACCCAATATATTTCGCGCATGGCTAAACGGTTGTTGGGATAGTGATTTCGGTCGGCCTAATTCACCATTCAGTCATGATCGTCATCAGTGAACCCTGGCTTGTGTACTACTGCTGATTTGCGTACTTAGTCGTATACTAGTTTGCTTACTGACTTACTTGCTGACTTGCATACTGACTTGTGTTTGTCGCACTGACTCACTTCCATACTGAGTTGTGGGAACGTTATGAAGAGCTGAATTTATTTATATTCATAATAATTAGTGACGCATTTTATAGATGGATGGCATGTAGGGAACCTCCACTTCGGAGGAAACCCTACTTGCTAGGCTTTCCTTCTAAAGAAAATCGACTACCGGCGATGATTCCTTGTTCGTGGAAGGCACCTCAAACATGCCAGCGGCTTACAGCCAAACGACTTTTGGGCGTGTCGTTTATAATCCGCTGTTAACAAACGCTGCTCGCTCCTGGAAAAGGAAGATGCTTTTTACCAGCTTTATTCTAGGCACGATTACCCAACTCGGTGCTTCCCGAGTGAAAAGTATGCAGGAAAACTTGACCAATATCGTTTCGATGTGAAATTCTAAAGAACGTAACAATGAGCTCATCACTGTTATTAAACTGCAGTTAGTGTCATCAGAGCCAGTCAACTGTGACTGCGGCCCGTCCAAACATTAGCCGCCGCCGCCGTGTTATCAGACCGGCTCGTCGGACCGGCGGCCGGACTTCGCTGATGGCGGCCGATAGAGGCGGCATAGCGTGCCGAATGGCAGGGACGCTACACGGCCGACCGAGCCGGCCTCGACCGGCCGAGTCGTACCTCAGCAATACCGCCTGTGGCCTCGCTGAATCACGCAGTGTACCTTATGTTTAACTTGAAAAAGAAATGCACATCGACTTATAAATTAGATGTTATACCTGTTCTCAACAGCACGGGTACAAGAAGACATTTTCTTTAGAGGCACAGATCTGCTCGTTTGTCAACCTCCCGATGACTTGGAGCACTTGTTTCCTGATGTTTTGAACATCTCGTCTTACGACTATTTTAGGTTCTTTCATTTGTTTGGAGGTCATCCTGATTCCTTTAAAAAATGGAAGTAATTCTCCTCTAAAAAAAAGAGAAAAGTCTCAGAGTCAGAGAGCCAAGCTTGTCTTCTAGCTGAAGACGTTTTCAGGAAATAAGACTGACGAAACGAAGGTGACGTAGTCGACTGTGGTGTTGATTGTCGTTGACGCTGGCGACGATACAGTTGGTGGCTCCAGAAGAATAAGGAAAACCTCCACATTCATACAGTTCGATTGCATGGCTACAAAAACATTCTGCTGAGCGTGTCATCCAGAAGACGAGATAAATTCCAATCGCTACCCAAGAATGCATCATCTGATACGTTCGATCACAAATGGGTCTCGGAATTAGTATCCTCTTACATGTAGTGTCCTCTTACATCAACATGTACATGTATTTAGGATCTATTATTTATTATCCATCAATTATGTATTAGGTTTATTTTTATAACATATTAACGATCTTTTATTTATGATCTATTGTTTATGATATATGATTAATGTTGTATGTTATACTATACATTACTTATTATCTATTTTTTGTCAAATATACTTGTGGTCTATTAATTTTATATCCCGGGGAAAAAACTATTATCAACGGTGCTACTGATGTCATCACGCATTCAGCAACTGAATAGGTATTTTCCAACGAAAAAACAACTATACGTATTAGGAACAGCCTTGTGTTGACCGCATACTACAGCTACTCACTTAACACGCGCTCACTTTCACTCCAGGCGCCAGACGTGTTGTAATTCTCCAATCCAAAACGGGTGGAAAGTCCGTGTTCAGGCGTGCCTGGCCCGTGGTACTGATATCGTTCATACATACACCGGACATGTAAGGCTGACAGTGAGGCTTTAGGGTGCAAAGAGGCCTCGTTGCCTGCTGCCACCTATTTGTAGTGCTTTTTCACAGCCGTAAAAATCGACCACTCTTCTGATAATTGATGTAGGAATACTTTGGTCTTTTTGTTGCGACAGTAACAACAGATGTCGGCCAATAGGTAGGTACTAGAAAGAATGAATGATTTTGCCACAAATTGCGTGATTTGGGCAACGCCATCACTGCAACAATATCCAATGTCCTCTCTGACACTAGGAAGTGACACTGTATAATTGTTTTGCTGTACCTCGTATAATTCCATGTTAAAGAATATACTTGGCGTGCTTGGGGAGCGGCTCCTATTGATTTTGAAGCCGTGTCGAAAGCGTGCGTCTCAAGCTGACTTGCGGGCAACAGCCCCGAGCCCCGGTCATTTCCGACGAGTTGCTGACGCCTGACACCTAATAAGCGACACGTAATTTGAGCCGCCCGTTAATACCATGGTAAAAAGTCACGTCAGACAATGGCAAACTGTCATGTTATGTTTGCCGCATTGAACGTGTAATTGGTAGACTGCACCGCAGTGCATCTTAGCTGGTAGACTGTGCCGCATTACATCCGTTACGTATCGTTACCGATTGCAGCTCCTGCCGTCTTGACGAGCTTATTACGAATTACGCTATCGTCATCCGGCGATGTCAGCAATCAACAGACTGGGAGTCTTCTCTGCCCGGAGTCATTGCCCTAGTGAATATAGCCTGGTGCTGGTAGCCCGAAATAACATGGTATTGTGTCTGTGTTTTCTCCTCACGACCGTAACTTGTGACTACATCCTAGTTATTTAACATTATTTTACCTAGCAGTTAAGTACCTATACTTGATTTTAAGCTTGTTTTTATTATGCATTTGAAATAAGCCTGCTGTTTCAGAATTACCTAACCTTTAGTTTATGTTCGCTCTATCTTATTGTATCGGATTTTGATGTTACCTTTACAAATGTTAATAGAAAGACATTTTGATATAACGAATCGAATTGTGATGCAATACTAATATAGGAAGGAGTAAGTACGAGTGTTCGTATTCGCAATCGAATTCTATCTTTGCTGAGGAATGAATTACCCAATGGTGAATATGGGTTATAACGTTAGCCCCGGGTAGATAACCCGTAGACAAGCGTATACTTGTTAACATCATACCTGTATATAAAAATTATTTTTTCTTCTTACTTTGATGCCTCGTGTAGAAAGGTTAAATATTAATATTAACGTTCAGAAGTTTATACCCATGTCTGCAAATGTCGCAGCCCAGTTCAGTTACTACTGAACTGAATTAGTAGGAGATGGGATAAGCAAACTCTTTTCCGGGCATCTTTTCCTTCTTCGTTGTTCTTAGTATCATGATTCATATGCATTGATTCGTTTTCTTTTACAGTCCTGCAAGTTAAAAGGCTTTGTGTCGGTGTTAATCAAAAGTTTTATGTTGTATGATAATGTATTATATTGTAATACACATAACGGTATAAATAGTAAACACATCAAGACCATGAACGCTACACGCGCGGTCACCCGTTTCGGATGTACACAGCCTAGTCCGTGGTAAACACTCTGTGTGGTCCGCAAGTGCACAATGCAGGCTAAGAGTGGTCTGCAGTCCTGCTGACAGTCCCTGCTTAAGTTCGAGCCATCAACGCTGACACTCTCTGAAGGAAGCAGCGAACAAAGAGTTCCGTGCGTCGTGCCTTGTTCAGCTGGCCGGTCGGTCGGCAGTTGGAGCGTCACATGTCAGAGGCCACGGACTGTCCATACTTCAGGAATATGACAATGATTCGGACTGATCCTTACGATATGGCACAAGTGCGATCACGAACAAGCCGCGCACTTAACAACGGACGACAATTTGTCACCACTGGAAACAGCGGAAAATGTATATTTTACCCACGGATCGTCTGGGAGCACCCACTGGCACGAATTGGAAACATATAATTACATGCAGTGCTGCGAACTGACGCTGAATCAGGGCTTATCTGCAGCTAAGGATGTCATGATATCAGCGACAACGGTTTGACTGTGGTTGATCTGAGTCGGGCGGACCATGCCTTCATTGTGCAGCAGGCCGGCTTCTGTTTGTCACCGGCAGAATGAATGTGCTTCACGTCACCCTCAGCGTCTTCTGCTGTGAATCTTCTGCCCCCCTAAACCAGCTGGGAGCGCACCTTGTGTGCCGCCAGCTCGGAGGCATAAGCCGACTCAAATGCTGACTCTGGCGTCAGCTGCAGCAAGCGGAACTCTGGTGGCAGCTGGGCTGTCTCGAGAGTCAGAGCCGCAGCCGGAGCCGCAGCCGAAGTCGGAGCGGGAGTCGGAGCCGGAGTCGGAGCTGCAGTCGGAGCTGAAGTTGGGAACGGCACGGGAGCCGGGTTCGGAGCCGCCGGCTGGCTGAAGAGTGCCGGGTTCGGAGCCGCCGGCTGGCTGAAGAGTGCCTGGTTCGCGGCAGCAGTCGGGATGGAGGCGGTCCGGGAGGCAGGGGCCGCGGCAGGCTGTCCAGCGGCCGGAACCGCACCGAGCCCGGGGAAGGCCTGCTGCGCGGCAGACTGCGGCAGCCCAGGGTAGTACCCAGTATGAACTGGGGCGCCAGGGTAGTACCCAGGCTGAACTGGAGCGCCAGGGTAGTATCCACGCGGAACTGGAGCGCCAGGGTAGTACCCACGCTGAACTGGAGCACCAGAGTAGTACCCGGGCTGGGCCGGAGCTCCGGGATAGTACCCGGGCTGGGCCGGTGCTCTGGGGTAGTACCCTGGCTGACCGGGTGCTCCGGGGTAGCCCGCCGGCTGAGATGGTGCTCCTGGGTAGTATCCTGGCAGCCCAGGGGGCGGGAAGTATCCTGAGTAGGGTCCTGGATAGAACGGCGGTGGCACTGGAGCGCCCGGGTACAGTCCTGGATAAGCTGGTGGAGCTGCTGGAGTAGCTGCTGCTTCTGGTTTAGCAGGACCTGCTGGTGAGGCTGCTGCCGCGGGATTAGCTTGAGCTGCCGGAGGGACTATCGGTGCTGGGGCGGCTGGTATCGGTGCTGGGGCGGCTGGTGGCGCTTGAGTGGCCACTGTCGCAGGGTTTGCTGGCACCACAAGCTCTGCCGGAGCTGCAGGATTGAATGATGGTACGACTGCTTCTACTATGGATGCTGCTGCAGGTTCAACCGCTTCCACAAGGTTGGAGGCTACCTCTGGACTAGCTGGTGCATCAGGCGTGGCTGATTTTGGGAGCAATCCTGGGTGGATTGATATTCCGGGGAGGTATCCCGAGAGCGCCAAGTCGCCTAGTTGGTATCCATAATAGTTGGCTTTGCTGGCAGGCGGCTCCTGGCTGGCCGCGGCTGCCGCCGGCTCGGGCGGCGCTGCTAGCTGGCTGGACGCTGCGGTCAGAGCGGCTGGCTTCTCGGGTGTGACTGCTGGCTCCGGGCTGGCTGCCGCTGCTGGCTGGGCTGCTGGCTCAGTCTTGGCTGCTGCTGGTTCTGGTTTTGCCGCTGAACTGCCGGACACCTGCTGCTTGCCAGCTGCCGCCTGCAGGGCAGCGTAGTGCTCCTGCAGGTAGCGGCCGAGCAGCTCATGATATTCAGCGAGCCGGGCCTCGCTTGGCTGCGTCTGGTGGCTGGAGTTCGGCACTGACGGCCCACTGAGCGAGCCAGCCTGGCGCTCCACACGCCTCAACAGACCCCCCGGCACACACTGTCCGTACTGAGCACACGCCACCAGCAGCACCAGTACCGCCAGCGGCACCAGCGGCTGCACCAGCACTCCACACCACATGCTGCCCCGCCGTCGAGTGACGTCCACCGCGTACTGAGCGCCGGCCGCACTGCACACCTGCTTTATAGGCGACTTTCCGCCTGTATTTTTTGCGGCGCCGCGGCGCCTCCTCATATCGTGAGCGGCGGCAGCTTCGCGGCGGGTTCAGCGGGGCAGACGGGCGCGCGCCGGTGCCGGCTCGATCTGCTGCTCCTGCTCCTGCTGCTGCAGGAAGGCAGCGGGACCGGCAGCGTGGCTGGGGAGATGGTGGCCAGATGACCAGCGGCCCGGTCCCGGCCGGCATCGGCGGTGACACTGGGCTCCATAGGCTGCGTCGCGACGATTCTCGGTATGACAAACAGCGAGGAAGAATGTCCCCTTCCATGTCACCCGCTGGCTGAGCAATGACAGATTTCCTGGACTTGTAAGGCTGGCTGCGTTCCTAAAAATGTACGAAACAGGTGTTTTTATTTGCGTGACAAACATTCCAGCATTGTTTGTTTGTTCTGAAAAAATAGTACATATCGATATCAGGCAGATAATCAGATGCATGTTAACTGGTTACACGCTATTCTTGGATTGTGCTGAAGCGCTGGTGGCATGCAATTTCGGGCAGACATATCCACGTGGCTTGTACATGCCTACTACGCTGCTTGCCGCTCATCACCCGTAGTATGAATGCGGAATCTTTTTATATGCTTGTGTATTAAGCAGAAATGTTACCGACAAAAATATCGGGGGGGGGGGCAAAGTTTCGAATGAGCCATCAGAGAGTTCGCGAGAATGAAAAGGAAGACCGTTTTACATCATCATCAGTACTTACGGCATTATTTTCCGTTTCAATTTAAAACAAGCGAATAGAAAGAGTTTATTAAACAAAAATATTACTTTTCAAAGATATGGGTGTCCCCTACAATTTTTAGATCGATATCTAAAAACAGCAAACATAAACCCAGATTGGGCTCTAGTCAATATTTTAGTCGGGAGAGGCCAATGAACTTGAAATTAATAAACAGCACCATAAACATTAATTTTTAGCTGAGCTAGACAGATTGTGGTGTGTAGGTATTGAAGAATTCATAAATCTCAAATGTTTTTTAGGATATATTTCAAATATTTCATATACCTACCTACGATTGAAAAAATTATGTTTTTAAGTTATATTTCAACTATAGGTAGTTATATTTCAAATAGTTTATTTTTTATAATAATATTGCAATGAGAACCAGTATTTCAAATCGGTATATTTATCGTAGTATTATTTTCAATAAAGTGTAATGTTTATAATAGTGTTTTATACTGCCTACGTCTACTTTGGAGAACATGGGTGCGAGAACCGGACACAATTCAAGCGTTCTTAAAGCATGTGACAACTGGCAGACACTACACGTTGAAATGTTCAATAAGGAGTATGGAATTGTTGCCATTTACCCATCTGATGAAAACAGTTATTATTGTGACGCTGACATCCTTGTCGAACCACCGCGGCCGTAACCATCACTCGGTACACTGGGTAGGTACACTGTATACCCAGTAAGATCCAAAACCCAAAATTTAACTTTATAGGTACCTAATGTACCCAGTCAAAATTGCAGAATAATTACTTAGTTTTAAATAAACCTAACAAATTTTAACTGAAAAATACAGTATTAACATAAAAGCGTAAGTCCATAATCAATAGCGATGCAAAAATAGTAACTTTGCTCCTTCAACCGTAAAACATCACTCCAAGTCAACCCCGAACCACCCACCACACCAAGCAGACCATTTATCAGCATCACCCTCCCGGCTCCTGCTGTTCCCAGTATCGCCGTCCCGGCTCCTGCCGCTCCCAGCATCACCATCTAGCTCATGGGTGAATAATTGCTTTCGCAGCAGCCCCAGCCAAGGCCTGATAGCTGGGTAGTGAACAAATCCCATTTTGTCTGCTGTAAATTTATCACTTAGCATTACTCAAAATACGATTTCTCGTCGAATTAAGTACACTCTAAAACAGCATAAACTGGATTTGTATCGTTACAAATATGGCACATGGATGCTTCACCCCATTTGCTAGAATATTTCGTACTTGCCTGTGATGAGTCGTTTTGTGCTGCGCGGCACAGCATCGCCTGTGGTCGGACGTTTTGTGCCGAGCGGGACAGTATCGCCTGAGATCAGGTGTTTTGTGCTGTGCGGCACAGCATCAACAATCTCATGAAGGGCAAGCCGTTGTTCTGAGCTGTTCCGGTGCAGTACTGCTCGATGTTCATTCGTGGCGACAGAGCGAACCGATGACATAGAGTAATAAAAGTATATCACCGTCGGCTATCACCGTCGGTCTAAGGACCTACCGGTGCCCATTCTGTCCCAGGTCTCAGGGATATTCTGCTGGGCACTCAAGGTTACCGATATCGGTCACCTTACAGGACAATCATGGTGATTGGTGGCCCGTCCATGGGCGGCGCCACCGTTGGTCAGCGGGGGCAGACTGCCCCGCTGTGGAGCAGCAGCAGCGGCGGCAAAACTATGTTTTTGTCCCCGCTGAAATTTGTCAGTAATGATGTCAATTATAAACACACACTATATGTTTAAGTGTCCATCGGTAAAAAAGCGAGGGAAGTGTAGTTAATTATAATAAATTATAGTAAATAATAATTATAATAAATTGACTTGTTTTTTACAAGCTCATTGTATATTTGCTCTAACAACAAATTCTTTCAGTACATCATTACCAGACAGTTATTATCATATTTCGACAGAAGTTCATTTGTGACTACACGAGTGGAAATAAAAATATTATCGAAAACGAAAGTGAAACATAAAAAAATCTTTTTAATCAAAAATACCTTTTAACCCCGAAACCGATTCACGTGAGATTCCGACATTTTGCTTTCAATAAAGTGTAGCTACATATTAATTTTGGCGCTCACAAAACAACGGGAGGTCCCTCCTTGACTTTTGTTTGCCCCCGCTGACAAAAATCCGTGGCGCCGCCCCTGCCCGTCTCAACACAGTGTGCCATAATTAAAATTCTTACTCGGTATGATCAATAGGTATTTGTTACCAAATGCATAATCAACATTTTGTATAATGTCTGAAGTGAAATTCACTGTAGGTATTCAGTAAAGCAAAGTAGGTATGTTATGTTTGTCCTGAAGAAAATTATTTGCTTGTTTGATTCTAATTATATTGCTGCTGCCACGGGAAACAGTCTCCGCCCACACGATTCAAAACTGCTCAAAAGTTTCCAAAGGATGCCCCAGTTCTGATATGTTTGTGCCAGGGGCTTCGACGAGAGACTTTGGGTGAGGGTCGGTGCTGCTTTGGAGTCTGATAATGACAGTACACCACTGAGCGAGTCTCGATATCCGGCTATAACGCAGCACCTGGGCGGCCGGAGTCGTCCTTGAATTAGCGGCTCTTTAATTACTGCCGCCAGCCGGGGCACGCGATCCTAGACTATTGTCCAGCCAAACAAGGCACCCATATATGTGTGTATATTAGTCGCTCACGAGGAGCTCAAACTCAGAACTCTCCCCGGTAAAATGCAGCAGTTACAGCACACCCCCAGTAACGAAGGCTGGGTGGATTCTTGAATGGCCTGAGGTCCCCGACAGGGCAGGCGGCAGCTGTCCCTCTCTCTGGTCCTCCGCTCTATCCGTCCGTCCAGCCTGCCGGGAGAGCTCGGATCGGAGCCTGTACAGAGCTCGGATCGGAGTGACCAGTCGTCCATTGTCAGCTGCAGTGTTCACAGTTCCGCTGCCGGTGCCAGAGCTGTAGAAACAGGGGTGACAAACTTACCGAGCAGTTTTACAAACTAATACCTCCGGGAACATATTATGTCAGAGGCATCCGGACCTGCAGTTACAAAAGCTATGGGGATACAATAACAGTTTTTTTCTTCCTTTTAGCACAAACATTATTGTTTCAAGAGTCTTCGAACATCATCAACCGTGAATTGAGTAAATCAGTACTTTCCATAGGTCCGTTTACGGCACATCACTTCAATTCTTCGATATTGTACGAATTGTCTCCAGCGCCTTCACTTCACACAAATTATCCTCAGAAGCTAACGCAAGCAGTGCTTTCCATGGGACATTAACGTGTGGGGGACATTTCTTAAAGGGACATTGCCACCTTAACATTAGGTTTGAGTTGAGATAGCCATTTTACGTGCTGGGCTCTAAAAATAAG
>JARBER010028335.1:0-12476 GCA_030265075.1 Balanus glandula | reverse complement strand
ATATCGGATATCGGCGCAGATATCGATCGATGCATAGCGTATTCTGATATTTATTGCTAAACAATAACGGTGTGTCGGTCATGCTCCAGTTTGGTTTTACGGTTCGCTTACAAATTAGTCCTGTTCAATCAAATATTTGGTTGTCTATAAGTGAATTCCGATTGCATTAAAATCGTAGCCAGAGTCCCGTAATGACATCACATTTGTTAGATATATGCCTTCTAACCTTCGCTTGTGTCTGGAATTCCTCCCGATTGCAACACATAATAAGTACGATCTATACTGAATGAGCTGAAAGACCAGCGCGCAGCCGTCTGCGGCTGTACGGTTATGACCCCATTTTCTCTGCACGTCGACAGCGCTACAAGTGCCCTTAGCCGCTCTTCTCAGCTGCCAACCACCGCATGAAATGCAGTCTCGAGACCTTATTCCTTGGCAAACACTCTCCAGCACGCAACAACGGCACACTCACGCACACGCACAAGCCCCTCTCTGCTCGTGCGTGCAGCCAGCGCGCGCTGACGGGCGGGTGAACGGTCCCTGTGCGGGGCGGAGGGAGGGGGGGGGGGGCTGCCGGGATGATCGGGGTGTGGCGGCACCAGTGGCGTCAAGTTGTTAGTGGTCTGCCTCGCCTGAGACAAGCCGCGATCCCCGCGGCGCCAGCGCGGAATTGGCTCAACACATAATGATGGCCTGACTCCCACGCTTGTGCGGCGCTACCTCTAACCCCCCGTCCTAACGACGGTAGCCGTTACCGGCAACTGCTGCCGCAACACGGCCACTTCCGGAGCGGAAGTGGCCCCCAGCCGATGAGGAAGAATGGATGTCGAATGAATGCTGACCAGAAGTTGTCCAGGGAACTAGATTGTCATTAGCGAAAAAGGAGCACGCAGGATAAGAAGGAATGAGTATTCCTGGTGTAACGACAGCTCGCCTGCACGCACGGGCACGCAATGGTGTATCAACAACCAGAACAGCATACGACTGCAGAGTTTTTGCTACTTTTTATCTCCCTCAAAGAAACTAGGTCAACAACGAGTAACGGAATGAATGGGATCTTCAAATCAATGTGCGGCTGTTCATCTTATTTCATGTGCCTCCTCGTAAAAGCTATTACAATTTGGTACCATCAGCAGCCTAGTATCATAATATGGCTTCCGGCCAGCGTTTAGACGGCTAGTGGCGCGGCTCAAGCAAGGGTCACCATGTCGACTACATCATGCACGGTCGAAATCAGACGAACAAATGTTGTCAAGGACCTTCCTACTGCTGAAGGTGTCGTAGGTGAAGCGAGAGTAGTGTCGTCGGTAAATGTGATAGCTAAACATTTAGTCGAAATATATTATCTGTATCTGACAGGCGACAGCGCTGGTCAAATGACCACACTACTCGGAATGGGAAAAGTAAGAAACGTACGTACCTACAGGTAGAGGGGGTTGATTGCTGCCCCCCCCCCTCCCGCAGTGTTTTTATGCATATAGCGAGAAAGCAGCGGCGTTGCGCGCCGCCAGGTTTTGGCACACCTGTTGGTACATAAATTGCGCACACTTTAAAAAATGGCCTAGGCCCATCTCAGGTCAGGTCAACAGACCAGGTCACGTGACCTCACCTCCAAAAACGTTTGCAGTGGTGCCAAAATCAGACTTTCTTACTGATCAGCTTAAAGCTTACAGAATGTCATGAGGATATATTAACTTACAATTCGTAAATCTCGGAGCATATTGATATCAGCGACTAAAGATCAGAGGGGTTTCGTGACCTCTTCATTATAATTCAAATGGGAAATATTGAAATGCTTTCCATTTCAAGGATATGCATTATAATAATCCAATTACTTCTGGACCATGTAACTATATGCTATTATTGATGATCCAAGTATAATATTTGTTCCGTGACCCCTATGGAGGTCAATTAAGGTCATCCGAGGTCACCAACACTTTCGTGGCCAATAATTCGCCGCATAATGGATAAGGAGAAGTAAAACCGACGTCAATGTGTTTGTCTCGTCAAGACGCGTCTCCCTAAGTGCAGCATGATCTACTTGAGTCACCACTTGACCTTGACCTGAGATCATTTTTTAAAGTTGAGCTTACGATGTCAACATGTACGTCATGTGAAACGCCTTGACAGAACAAACACAATGGCTCGCACCGTATTTCGTTATACTATTTAGGTACAAAGTTATAAGATAAAAATTGGTTTGCAAAAAAAATATAACTTTTGGATTTTATTACCTCTGGAGCCTAAAATATTGTCCTTAGGTCAAATCTGAGGACATGCTGTCGATTGAAAATTTGAATGGATAGAGATCGTTTTTAAGTTTGCTTCTAACTGGATAAGTTTTCGAGATATATACAAATTTCTGGAGCAAAGTCTTAAATGGGAAAAAACTGGAAAATTCGACCTTTGATGACCTCTGGTGACCTCAATTTTGACTTGAACTAAAAAGTACTGCAATACTTTTGATATAACTTGTATCAAGATGCCTCGCGCTATTTTCTGTTTATCGCTACCAAGCGTAGTTTTTGTGATCTCTGGGGGGAGGCAGATATCAACTCCCTACAGTTTATGTTCGCCGGAAACCCCTACCCTACAGTGCGCAGGTTAGCACATTATACTCTTGTATATGTCATGCGATTATCGGAGCATAGGTGTAATTTGATTTTATTTTAAAACATATTTCAAGCATTCGTGCCATAACATTTTCAGGTGGTGAACTATTGTTCATGTGTTTATTATTCACAGAGTTGTCATTCATTCATCGCAACGACGAATACCAGTGCTCAGGAATGTCGTGCACAACTGACAGGACAGTCCACAGCAGGAAATATCGCTGCAGCAAATTGCATGAGATAAGCAGCATGCTATCATCTGTGCCTTGCTGGTGGCTTTGAACTACTGGTGTCAGTTCTGATCGTCCGGAAACGCCATTTCCAATTTGGTGCAGTTAATTGGTTCTGAACGACTACCGACTGATGTAAGAACCTCCTCCTCTATCTCCGACCGACCTTGGATGAGCCAAACAATTAAAAAAGATGATATCAGTAACAGCAATACACTTCTGACCGTTGCCTGACGCGATGTGTTGTATCTGACTGCATCTGCAGAGTCGTGACGTCAGCGGACGTCACCGTCTGAGGACATGCTGCCCGACGCGGCGGTGCGGCGGTAACGGGGACGGCAGGGGCGGTCGAGCCGTCCCCAGCCTCGTCCTCAGACGATACACCGACGAGCTCACAGAAGACACGGGCAGCGGCGGCACAAACCGGAGGCACCGCGCGGTGTGGCACCGTAGGAGGGAGAGCCGGAGGCACCGCGCGGTGTGGCACCGTAGGAGAAAGAGCCGGAGGCACCGCGCGGTGTGGCGGTGTAAGAGAGAGTCGCGAAGATCAGACGGGGAGCCGCGCAAACGCCGCAGAAAACTGATGCCGCGCCGATTATGTCGTCAGCGAAACTGCTGCCGATCGCGAAACACATTGCTACACACACACAGCCAAACTGGTTGCTAGCTAGCATGGCAGGCGCAGAAGACAACCGACGGGTGATGTCGCGGCCACGTGGTGAGAGGCCCGACTGCCGGCGCCCCCGAGTGCTAGTGACGACACTGCCATTCCGGTCCCATTTTTCACCGCGTGACAGTCATCCATTTTCTTCGACGCGAGAACTTTTCCTCTTCGACGTTTTTCGCGCGGCTCGTTTGCCACGAGTCGGGTGCAGTTTTCCTGCTTCCAAGCCCAGCTCGTCGTCGGGTGGCTCGCTGCGGTCACATTCCGCGCCTCATCGCCGTGGGAGGCGCCGTAAACCCCTGTCCGGACCGAGACTCTCCCTGAAAAGCTCGGCAGAAGACCGCACGCCGCGCCGACGGTGGCACTGCCCGTCTCACATACACCACCTGTCCACCCGGTAAAAATACCCAGAACCGTGGCGTCATTCACACCGCCCCTGTGACACCTGTGACGGCTGTGACGGCTGTGACGGCTGTGGCGGCCGGACGGAGGCTGGCAGCAGGGGCAGACGGCAGCTCCCCTCTGCCACATTCCTCACTCAGTAGTCGCCATGACAGCCATCCCGCGGCTGTCGCAGCGGCGAATGCATTCGAGCCGGGCCGACACCTCCGTATGCCCCTCACTGCCGCAAAAACCCGCCTGCCCGCACGTGCACAAAGCAGTCAAATTGTGCACGTGCACCGCTCCCGATGGCCTGGCGCCTCAAACTAATTAGGCCGATTGGAGTGTGCACCGGCTAAAAAGGCAGAGGGGCGCAAAAAGTGCCTTCTGAGGGCGCGTCTCGGTGGAGTGACACAGCCCCGGCCACCCTGTGTGGCTGCCGTGGTCTGCAGAGCGGCCGAGCTAAAGGTCAGATCCTGGGCTCCGTTGTGACGCAGACGCCGCTGTTGATGTGGCCACTGGTCACAACACGGCCTCGTCTGCCGCAGTCATCAAAACAGCTTCCCTGGGCTCCAAACGGTCGTTCTGTGGAGTCATGCCAATGCAGCTTTCGAGCGTTGTTATCTTAGTCTGCTAAAGAGACACACGTAATACGTGGACGTCATAGCACGTTTTCCTGCTGATGATGGAGACAAAATAAAATATGGTGGTCTATTTCAGTGAACAATGAACACAATCTGGATGCTTTTACTAGTAACAACAACAAATGTCATTGAAATAAAACAATATCTTGTTTTCGTGGTTTAGTTAAAATTGTGCTATAAAAATGAGGAACTCGGATATTTAAATAACTATTCAAAGTTAATACAAATGCCTCAGTTTTTTTTATCGCATTCTAAAGCAACGTTTTAGCATTGCCTAGCTTAGTTATAAAAATGTAAAAAATGGACAAATTCCTAGCTGTTTGAATGTATGCAGAGGTTGAAAGATAATTTGGAAAACGTTTTTATGCAATTAGAATACATTTAAATGATTATTGATTAATCAGCAGTCAATGTAAAGTAAATATTTGAAGAAAAAACATATGTAGGCTCTAATCTGACTGCTACTTACGCATAAGGTACCTACTGCAAGGTGCTTACCTGGTAATTATCTTAGGTACTTTGCTCCTCTAATCGTTTCAAGTTAAAAGCAAAAGCTGATAAATTTGAGTTAGATTACACCACTCTTCTTAATCAAACACCGCTAACACACCCAATTGCCTGAAACGGAGGCATGTTGACCGGCAGTCCTTATGCCCCATCAGCCAAACCGAGGGCGAGTTGATTGAAACAAGTTGACAAAAATGAACTGCACTCGCCGACTCTGGTGGGTGAAGTGACAGTTTCAATTGACCATAACGCAGCAGCGATTTATTGTCATGCTTCATGAGTATCTAACAGATCAGATTTAGAACAAATTGCTTTTGGCTCAATTGGCAAATACTTTTCATTCAAGGCTGTAATTGGAAGTGATAAGAACGAAATGGAAGTTATATGGAAGACATAAAAGTTATATGGAAGATATGGAAGTTATATGCGATACAAGAAATATGCTGAATTTACATGGAAGAAATAGAAGTTGTATGGCATATATGGGTGTATTTAACTCTGTAAGTGGCAGTCATCAGTCTTTTCGTCCTACAATTTGGTTTTTGCTTTACCACAGCATGCTTTAAACAGCTATGCTTCCATTTGATGTATAGAACTAAGAGGATTAAGGGCTAAAACTGCCAGCCTATAGAGTCACCTCATGCATCTAGATCGATCAAAGGGATACTCCAGCAAATCTGAGCAGCGTCACGATTGAAGCGGCTGCTGACTGAAACCCATCAGTCACATGACTTGCGGTAGTTGTCATGGCTCGATGACAGGGCTATCATCCTAAATGGAAGCCCCTGCCAATCCAGGCGGAAAGCAGCACCAGCAGAAGCCTTGGGTGACCCGGCAGGCAGGACGGCAGACCGGGTGGTGATCAGTGCAGGGCAGATAAGGTCACAGGTCAGAGGTTGCAGGTCACAGGTCAGAGCTCAGCGGACAGGGCGGTCGACAGAGCGGCGGGCAGGACGGCATCCCGGGCGGCAGGACGGCCAACATGACCCCGCGACAGGTCACTGCGCAGCTCCTGCCGCCGCTGACCGCTGACCGCTGACCGCTGCCGCCGCTGACCGCTGACCGCTGACCGCTGACCGCTGACCGCTGCTGACCGCTGCTAACCGCTGACCGCTGACCGCTGACCGCGACACCGCCGCCCTGGCCGACTATCTGCAGTGTCATCACCAACAGTCGCTCGGTGCGCCATTATCTTAAATCAGGCAAAAAGGCCCGACAGCGGGCACCGCGGACATAATGGGTCGGAGACAGACTGATAAACAAGCGTCCTCTCTCGACGCCAGCCGGACAAGCGGCCCCGCCAGGCGCGCACAGGCGCACGCAGGCGGCACATGTAGCACGGACAGCGCAGCGCCCGAGCTCAGGCCGCGCGGCAGGGTGATGGATCGACCTAGAGGGCAACGCCACCTGCACGCGCGGCCGCGGCGTTTTTGGACGCGTTTTTCAGGTATTTTACGACGCTTTACGACACGGCACCAGGCGGCGCACGTGCACATTGCGATGGGGCTCCTCCGTCACCGGCGCTCGGCCACTGGGTCGACTCGAAGCACCCTCCGGCCAGGGCCATTGGGCACAGCCATTGCATTGTCCGACGAGGTCGGCACTGCAGGGAGGCGCGGCCGGCAGTTGTCGGAGGTGTGAGCTGCTGCGCAGTCGCACGCACTCCCGGCGGGAGGCGGGTCGGGTGTTGATAAGTGAGCTCCGAACGGACTAATTCATTGCGTCATTAAATTCATTGTTAGTTCATTCCGTCTGGAGCCACCACAGAGAGGCAGTGGTAGCTTTTTATGCAGTCATTAAACCTGAAGAACAAACGGCCGCGAAATTCACTAGGTCCAACACACAGGGCAATAAATTCTGACAGTGCTATGCATGCCGCATTTATTTCCCGTCACGACCGACTCGGCGGTATCACAGTTCTCAGTTTGGAGCCGGAACGTGCCGACATGCGACACGCGATGAAAGCAGTCGTCACGCGTTCGGCGTCTTGCAAAGCGGGCGGTAGACAACGCATACCCGATGGCTATGTCACCCCTTCCCCGAGTCCCGCGTATCATCGATGGAGCTGAACGGCGGACCCTGCCCAGGCCGCCGCCCGCAGACAGCGGCCCCCACGCCGCCAATCGGCCTCAAATGTTGACGCATTGCGACGCTAATAGCGCTAACCCATCATGAGTCACGACACCGCTTCGGCGCCCAGTGATAGCTCGTCGACGTATTTGGCCATACTCGGGCGCTAACGGCGCCTATTGTTATGGCGAGCTGCACTTTTCCAGTCGGCTGCAGTGGGCCGTTGCATTATTGACACCCGGTTATAACTAGAGAGGGTGTGTTGCATTCGTTACGATCGCGTGCAGGAGGTCCGCTTGGCATCATGTTCAGTGAACGTGCTATTAACAGTCTATACTAATATATCAACAAGATGTCGAGATCAGCCGGGGAAGAGGTATCCCATGGAGGGGGGGGGGGGGGAGTTCGAGGAAGCAGTATGCAACGGTCGACGACCACCCACCTGCGGGTTGCTTCATCCACAAAGAGATCTAGCTTTCGAAACCATGCCACAATCGGAAGCGCCATCAAGCGATCCAATCTTAAATTGGCCAGACAAGTCCATGCGGGTCAACCACAAGTTATGTTTCAGAGTCGATTCATGACCTCTAGCAGCGACCACTGACCAACATGCGTCACAGACCTGCCCTATTTCCTTCCGGCCGGTCGTCTTGCCGACAAATCGTGCGGAGGTCATGACATCAGGACAGGTGCGCCGATTCCTTCAATGCAGCGAGCAGAGCGTGCTAACATGTTGGTCACGAGCTCCCTGGCGAACTCGCTCGGATAGCCATCACTCGTGTTGATGTGATATGTCGACCTGGCCGCTCCGCGTCAAACAATGCGGCCCGCTGTCTGCGCTCACGACTCGGCACTTGACATTCTGGTCAAAACCAGATTCCTGTCTGCGGCAGTCAGCGACGACATGCTCTGGTCCACGTGGTCACACCACTACGCAGTCCAGTCACGCACAGGGCAGTGCGCGCCGTCAGCGCGAGGCGAGTCACGCAGGCCCGGCGACGCGTCGCCCGCACGCACAGCCGGGAAACACGAGCGCGCCAGCCGGCAGCGCGGCTGGCGATGGACCAAGCGCCTTCGTTAGGCGGTGCGGGCCGCGGTGGCCGGGCGGTAGCGATGCCTCGATAGACAGATAGCGGCGATGGACAGCGGCAGTAGACGGTGCTGCCGGGGGCGGCCCTGGAGTCCGGGAACTGTGCCCTGCGTTCTGGCCACCAGATGGGAATACGGGACATCCGTCTATCGCGTACGGTGCATCAGTCTATCACTACAGGATCGGGCAGGGCACGCTACGGAAAGCGAGGTTTATGTGTATCCGATAGCGCGATGACATCGGGTCGGTAGTGCCAGGGTCTGAGATACACAGATGGCGGGGAGAAACGCGAACGGCGATGGCGAAAACAGACCCGTAGCAACTAGGAGAGGAAGACAGGCATATAAAGTAACAATATGTTGCGCTGGCGCAAGGCCATTAGAAGTTTGTTCTGACTAGAGGCAAGAAGTGTAAGACACGAGGTCTTGCAAGAGATGACGACTCTTTCGACCAAGCCTGGCATGTTTACTCCTGTGCCTCTCCTCGAATTTCTATCCAGACAGATGAATATTATCTGTGTGAGGCTTGCGGTTTTCGCGCATTCGGACGTCTTCACGGTGACTCCATGACATTAGTTACTATTCAGAAGCTACAATGTATGAATCAGGTACACTTGTGACTTAACACACATTCCTTACATTCAGCAGCTTATGTTCTTTGACGGTGACATTTCCTGCGAAGCACACCATTCATCGCCAATGTCATTGCGCCTCCTCTTCAGAGCCGAGAGCGGGAATTCGACGCCAGCAATGCTTGTTTCTCGATCCAACATTCCCAGTGTCACACCGCTTATTGGATTCGTGCCAGGTAGGTGCTCACAAAAGGAGACCTGTCTCGGAGAGTGGAAAAGCTGCCTTCGTCACCAACTTGTTTCTCCGATCCAACATTTCCCGACTGTTTCTGATCCGTACAAGACAGGACCCAAAGTGCTGCCTAATGACTAAGAAACGCGATCTCTTTCGCCCTCCTTCGCCGATTCAGCATTTTCATATCCCAGTACCACACCTTGCTCTTCATCCATGCGACAAGCACTCCAGCGTCTTCCAGTTCTGTCTCGCGGCGTGGGCGTGCGGTTTGGCCACGTGGAGGGGGCCCATCTGTCTCGGGGTCGACCGGGACGGACTCGATGCCGAAGGCCCGCCGTGCCGGTGGTCTTTGCCGGCGCGCTGCACGGCCTGGGGTCCCGCTTTGATAGGATGCGCCGCCGCCGCCGCCGCCTGATTTGCATAGGCGCTGCACCGCTCAGAGTCTATCTGATGGGTTGCCCGTAGCTCGAAGGGAAACCCGCGAAACTTGGGGCTCCGGTGATAGGTAGTGCCGGTGGATGATGCGAGATGCTCCACGCGCCAGGAATACTTGCAGTGGTGGTACAGCTACAGGAATAATTGCACTTGTAGGATTTGTCGGTGGCATGATGTTGTGGTCAGCTGTATGCAGCAAGGGGATAGAGGGTTTGAATTCAGAGGCGTGAGCCGAGCTTACCGATGCTTACCGAAGAGATTGGATAAAGAGGCAAGGGAGCAGACGCTCATGAGGCTGCCTCCTCTCATCATTTGTTTGACATATTTCGGCCATGCCTCCTTTTAAATATGTTAATACTGCCACTGTTAATTACAAACTGTGGTAGACTGTCCCATGTGTCAGCTACATACTCGTGCTGGGAAGAAATTATTTCACTTATTTGTTATATTGCTCGGTTTGAAGAGTTCCATGAAAGTTTCATGTTACTTTGATGAGCATCATGCTTCATGTTCACGAGCATTCATCGCCCACTGACCATTTGTCTCGCCCATACGGAAGTCTAGCGGAACAGACTCCGGGGCTCCGGGGCATTCCGGCAGACTCCGGGGCATTCTGGGGAGCACAGAGGTCAGTGAGCGAGCAGTGGAGTGGCACCCGCCCACGCCAACAACAGAGACGCGACGCAGAGACAGGAGCGGGCGTACTTACTCTCACTGCTCACGTATTTTGGTCTGATTCCGGTCCTCCTGTGGGCAGAAAGAGAGACAACAGGTTAGTTAGCGAAAACTGACTCGACCTAGATTGGGTAGTGGGTAGCCCTGAGCCATATTTTGCTACTATAATTCATTGTAGGCTGTTCAAAGATAGCACGTTTCAAAAGTTTGGACTAACGATGTATTTTAATGAGAGTAATTATATCGCCCACTCTTGACTTTATACGACTTGTTTTGTTATGAATGAGACAAATGTACGAGTACACACAGTTTTCTTCTTCTCTCAATAGCATGCATTTCATCATACTGCATTGCTCGATGTGTTCAACCTGGACGAACAACTGTGTTGATTTGCTAATGATAATATGGTTTTCATTAACACAATTAAATCCTAAAATATTATAAGTATGTTATATCTAGTGCATACCTACCTACATGATGATTAATGTTTTGAATGATGCCATAGTAGGTAAATACATGCATATCACTATACATGCCAAAGTATAATGAAGGACGTTACATCTGATTGTTTATATGTATCACTGTAACAATTAAAAAACTTCCTTGCATACGAGAAACTTAATTGATGTATTGTGTAAATCCCCCACGGTCTCCATGACATAATTTAATATATATATCTCAAATGAACAATGCTGGCTTAACGCTTCCTGGATAGAAGCGTTATTTTTAGTAATATCATTACACAGGCGTGTGTCAGTTTAATTTCCGTTCTACTCAGGGAGCTTAGCTGGATGGAAGTTAGACCACCCATGACGTTAGAGATGCATGCTAAATTCCTGCATTTACTATCGGGACTCGGGAGTTGAAAGTCAGTGAATGGTCCATTGGAATTTAAATGACTATGTTTCAAATCAGCTAGCATGAGGTACGTCACTGTCTATATAAGATCAAATAAACTTCAGCCCTACCTAATACGCCTGTCTGTTTCGTTCAACAGATCTGTCCAGGTCGTCCCTGACACAGCAGTCTAAGAATGCGGCTCCAGTAATGTCGGGCGATCAACTATCAGCATGCAGACAACCGCAGGTCGAGCCGTCGTTCCACAAACGTTGATTTGATCTGCTCTCCGCCACTTCCTGTGACTGCCTGACCCACTGATACCTCTACCTCATCCCCCTCACCCCCCTCCCAGCCCACCCTGCCTCCCACCACACCCGTCCGCCGGCCGCTGCAGATGAGGCAGATCCGCCTCTGATGACTCGGCCCGCCCCCGTCGGACTCAGTGCTGACCTCAGTCCGTCTGTGAGGGCCTGAGAGCGCCGCAGTGGCCGCCGGCTCGGTCGGAGGAGCCCCGGAGCCGGCAGCGATGACCTCAGCCGGCGGGAGAGCGCCGGACGCGGCGCGCCGCGAGCGCCGCGAATCCGGACCTTGGCGGCGGTCAGGTAAACACGGCGGAAATAGAGAGGGCACGAGCAGAGCAGCTTCGCATTGCCACTGAGCGCTGACTCAGGCTGCCTCGGCGTCAGCGGCGGCGGGGTCAGCGGTGGCGGCGTCAGCGTCAGCATCAGCGGCGTCCGCGTCACCGCCCGCCGTCTGCCACAACCGCGGTGCTTTGGAGTGGCGTCCATCACATTGTCGCACAACACATGTCTCTCTGGCCGTGACCCCGTGGCAGACAGAGCTCAGACGTCGGCACGCTTAGATCAGACGACGCATTTGACGGCGATGTCGCGGCTCGTCACACCACATTTCGGCACAAAGTTGTCCAAATACTCGCCGAGAGGACCGTGGCTAGTGCGTGACATCTTAACACATGGCGTGACGGATCAGCTTGGCTCGGCGCCAGGCGCCATGCCAGGGCCCCGTAGCCCCGTTCTCACACATAGTTCATATAATCCCATTGTAACTCATCCAACTGATAAGGCCCGGTCGACCGATCCGCCGCTCTCCTTGACATAAAAATGAGAGAGAGAAGTCACCTCTCCGCGGGCGGTCGCGGCAGCCGGGCGGCCGAGCGCGCTGGGTCGCTTGCACAGCAACCGAGTTAAACACTGGCGGGGCCGGGGACGGGGACGGGGAGGGGGACGGGGACGGGGCGGAGGGCGCTAGGTGCGCGCTGGCCGGCAGAGAGACCGCGGCTCTGCAGAGCGGGTGGACCCCGCTGCTGCGGACCCCGTCCAGCCGCCTCTCGACTGTTCAGAGTGATGGTATCGGGGCGGCAGGCCTCTCGAACCGCCCGGGCCGCTCGGCCTGCCCGAGTCGGCCCAGGGAGGCCGAGTCTGCCAAAGCTGACCCGGCTACGCCCTATAGGGCCCAGGGTCGGATAAGCAGCGCGACGGGTCGGATAAGGCACCGATTGGCC